>APFE031329866.1:64733-103091 GCA_000404065.3 Pinus taeda
TCAAATATTATTAGCTTATAATAATATTTAGACTATAAACTTTTTCTTATTCTCTTGGAGCACTTCAGTTTGAGCTACAGATGTGGCACATGCAGTTGTCAGAAGGAAATATGCTTTCTTTGTGGGTTAGTTGAGTTGTTGCATGCATGACTTCAGTTAGAACTCAATCAGTTGAGTTTGGTGGAGTTGATTGTGGAGTTGATGGAGTTGTGTTCAGTTTGACTTGGTTAAACTAGTTGCAATTAGTCTAACTGCAAATAGACTAATGACGAGTTTTTTAACTAATTATTAAATCATAATGCAACTAAAGAATACATCAGTTAACTCAGTTTCATGTCAGTGCATGTTCAGTTCAGTAGGGACAGGTGTTAGAGCATCAGATTGCTATCAGTTGTGACTATAGTTGTGCATGAGGATTTGCACAATCAATGTGATTGAGTTATGCCAATGAGAATTGGCCAATACCAAGTGATTATAGCCTCTGCTCACGTGATTCCCAGTGTGAGTGATTCTTTTGAGGTAAATACGAGTTTGGTTCAACCATTCTCATCCATTCTTGTGGAGGTATTGAGCAGTGGAGGCAGGCAAACAGCGGAATAGATATGGAGATCATATCTGAGCTGTATTGTGTGTAACAAGTGGAGATAGTGCTGGATACTTGTGAGAAGTATTGACTATTGTAATGTTACATGTTCTCAATCATTAATATATAGATAATGTGGGGTTTTCAGCTGTAAGCTTTCCCCGGGTCACATACTGTGTTAATGTGTGCATGCTCTTGATGTTTTATTGTTATTGATGCTGCTATATTGATGATCAACGTAGAGGAGCTTATGTATTGTGTATGTATTCCACAATAGTACATGATTAGGATAATCTCCATTGAATATGTGTTTATTATTCAAAATTTCTACAACAAGGCTGTCACCTCTGAGAAGACATAAATGACTCCCCTATTCACGGATACCACATGCAGTAGAGAGGGAGGAACCTCTACATGGGAAGCTATATATAACATATTGGAGGAAGAACAACTGAGGATTATGGAAACAAAAGTTATAGTTGACAGACATGATTCCTCGGATGCTTCCATGCTGGAGATGGCATGCTCGTTTTTGCACCACATAGCTGCTTGGCAGAAGATAATCCCTTATACTGATATGGTAAAATGGGTCATCGATGAAGTTGACATCTCAGACAGAGAATTCAAGACAATAAGCCAAGAGGTTATAGGGTCTTTTACCCCAGACAACCTACGGTTTGTGTACCACCTACCAGAACCCCAAGTCATCTACAAGAGGAAATTCGTAGAGACGTTTTCTAAAGAGAACGATGACCCAGTGGACTGCATGTGCGCCTGATCGAATAATGAAGAGAAAATCAAGAAAGACAAAAATGGTATGTATACTACTTTGTCTGTTTGTCCCCCTTACAGTTTTGTAACAGCTATGTTATGTAGATTGTTTGGCAGACCTGATAGTACTAATTTCTCCCTAGAGTGGTTTTCGTTAATAGATGCAGCTGTTAATGCAACTGTAATGAATTGGGAACAAATTTTCTTAGACAATTTAGCAAAAACAAAAATCAAGTATAGAAGGAAAAGAAGTGTTGCATCGAGGGTTTACCCTCCATTTTTTATGAGTTCCTATGTCATGATGCTATTTGTTTTAGTTCAAAATTCCCTATCATGGGGTGGAAATGGACTGTCCAAAATCCACTCCCTATTCACATATACCACAAGGATATATGGGAATCTAGTTGTGAACCACATTTTTTCAAGATTTGCCATGGAGTTATGCTCCCTATTCACAAGGCACTTTATAATTGAGACGCCCCCAGGTTTTCCCAAGAAGCTAAAGTTGACATCCTCCTGGTGGCCAGATTGTTTGGGGAGGAAAAATTTACATATATCAAAGTTTTTGGCAGCATCACCTCCCTCCATGTCCTCCCATACTATGTTCCAGATAAATTAATGGCTAGAGAAATAGCCTATCAAATAGCTAGTGAGGGAGGAATGAGAAAGACACTGCAAGAATAAAAAAAGGCCATTTGGTCTACATTCCGTGTACAGTTTGAAGCATTTGCATTTCATGACCTAGGGCATGCATTCAAAGAAGTAGAGAACATGTTATCTCTGCAATTACCTAAATTCCTTGGACAGAAATATGATCTGTTCGACACTGTCAAGGATTTCACCACTCTGGTGAAAATAAAAGTATTCAGTAATGAGGAGGATGTTTTTGATGACATATTTTTGTAGAAGAACACCTTCACAAAGGGGAAGCATATGGCACAACTACTTTTTGAACGTGAAGACTTGGAACTTTTTTACAGTTACGGAGAAAGAAGGCTAGCAACGATCCCATTTGACCAATTATTGATTGAACCAATAAGGGAGCCTACTCCCAGTGTGACTATAGAAGGTGACTATAAACAAAATTCCAAGTTCGATTATGGAGTAGAATCTCAAGAGAAATCTATCGGGGAATCACAACAGTCATTGTAAAATGGGAAATATAGAAGCATGGAGTCAGTGATGGATACAACCCAATCTACACAGAAGATAGCTGAAGAAGCTTCCGCTAGGAAGCAGGCTGAAATCCCTGCTACCTCCGCACAGCCAATAAAACCCATGGTAATTGACTTAGAGGAAGAGTGGGAAAATTTTAATAAAATTCTCAATGTAGAGGAATAGGTGCCAGAGTTTCAAACTCCACAACAGAAAATAGCCCTGGAAATTACAGTGGAAGAAACTGCAAATACACATGAGATAGAGCACATCCCTGTTACCCCTACTTCCGAAATAATTTTGATAATTGAAGAAATGCCCCTTGTGGATGTATTTTATAGCCCACAACATAAAGATATGGTGAAAACGCAAAGAAATAAAAGGAAATTGGACTCTATAGATGCTACTACCCCTGAAAATGAACCAATGGATGTTTTATGGAAGGAATCACATGTTGATCCATCCGCCAACCTCACTAGACTCTCGTAGTTTGCAGGTGGTTATGCTACAATGACCATACACAAAGCAACATAAATCAAAATTTTTCTTAGAGAAAAAAAGAATAAAATAGCGTCGCTTGAGCAACAATTACAGCAAGTCAAATCCAACCAGCAAGCAAAGATACAGTTGGCTAAGCTTCAATAGGTATTTAAACATATGCAAATAGAACATTGAACCAGCTTAGTCGAGAAGGAAGAAAAGGTGCAGACAATAACTGATCTACATAAAGACGATAGAAAATTGATCAGTTTGTTACCGAAGCACTCAACCTTAACTCCCAGCTGATGCATCAGAAAGAATTGTTGTGCCAGAAGATTTCACACTGGAAATCCTATCGCGAAACAAGCGATAAACTGACATCTCAAGTCATATAAATGCGACATGAATATGATGAGATCTTTAGAAAAGTCTTCGGTTTCATCTCCTGGAAAAATAAAGAGGATGGGAGAAAAGCCAACCTACCCAAGCTAGAAGAATCGCATAAAGAAATTTTATTTGCGAGCTAGGATTCTCGGCTTAAAGAAGAAAAAAAGGCAATAGTGGATGCAGTGGTAGCAGCAAAATGTGTCATAGAAAATATCAACAAGAGTTTGCGTAGTGCCAATCTTGTGGCAGAATCCATTGTAGGTTTCCTTCCTAATGTGAAAAAACTCGAGCAACAATGGAAACAGGTAGTGAAAGAAAAGGCAGAAGTGATAAGGATAACGACCAGGTTAGACTGGGAGGCATATTGGCAACATTTGGTCAAGCCTCACATCCAATGGATGACCCTACAATGCCTAACCACTTCCACCGAGAAAATGGCTCCAGCACTAACCGATGGCATATTTGCTGGACAGTTGAAAGTTGAAGTCGGCCAACCAACACAGCTGAAGCCCATGATGGAAATTTGTGATCTGAAGGATCAAATGCAGGATAGTTAGTCACCTTATTTATTTCCATTTTGATTTTATTTTTTCACAAATTAAGGCAGGTCATTTATACCTCCTCAATTATTTTTATAATAATCTATTTTTATTTTTATATTTTTAGTATTTAAACCCCTCTCATGCATTTAGAGAGGGGTCCAGAATTTTATTAGAAACTCTCTTCAAAAAATGCACTTTTGTCGCTTTGAGGAAGTTATGGTGAAATATATGGAACAATATTTATTTTTAGCTGATTTAGCATCTTCTATTGAAATTTCACTTTTGCACTCTTAGATGATGTTGAATGGATTGAAGATAGATCAATATTATTGAAACACATGAGTAGGACGTATTATAAATGGTACTTTTAGCTCGTAATCCTTTTTACTTATGTATTAAGAAATCATGTCTTTTTCGAATTGTTTATGTATGAAAGTCTGAATTTTGATTATTGTTATTGCACTTCTGCATGATGACAATCTTTATTTTATGCTGAATATATGAATAACTCTTTATGCGATATATCTTTCACAATCGTTTCGACTAACTTTTTATATGAAATGATTATTGTTAAAATGGATTTACTTCTAATTTCAATTGAATGATCGTTATTACCAATTTCTTTAAGAAATTATTGTAGATCGCATACATCACCCCGTTGCCACAAGCATTAATAGATTGGGAAAATGGTCCCATTATCCCCAGTCGGAGCCACTACTCTAAACGGAAAAGGAGTTGCCAACCAAGGTCCAGACCAGGTGGTTTTCCCCCATGTTGAGGAAATGGTTTTCGAGGCTTCAACAAAATCATAGAGTAGGTGAAGAATCATGAGGATAGTTGAACAATCATAAAGGCGAATGTCAAGGGCCACCGCATCCTTTGTTATAAATAGTCCCTTGTAACTCATTGTAGAGGCTTTTGGTCAGCCAAGCTTCTGATAAGACTATCTTGGAGAAATCTTGGACAATATTGTAATGTGCCTTGGCTTCTCCACTACATGAAGCTATTTCATCTCTTTGGAGGAGCAGGCGGATGTGGCTGTAATGCTTCACTATTGGGGCTACCAGGCTTGCATGGATGTATTGTATGATTGGGACTTACACTTCTTTGTATAATAAGAGGCAACTCAGTTTCATGCATATGTTGTTATTGTAGTTGGACTACTCTGGTTTCTTAGCAATATATGTTGTTTAAGTTACATATTTGCGTGTGAACTACTTCTTATGCAATTATATGAATCTTGTTGTAGATGTGTTTTTGGTTTAACGATCACTTTGGATTTCCGATTGATATGCTTTCTAGCTTGTGATGTATCTTCTCTCATGTGTTCCCTTCTCAGCTGAGTACTGCTATAGGTTGCTAAGGGGCATACTCTTCTCACCCCCCATGTGTTAGAACCTCTCATTCACCTTACTTAACTCACTGCAGTAGTCACACCTTTTCTATTGAAAGAGTTATCTTACTTGCCTCTGCGTGACATCGTGGTCAAGGCATTACCTTAAGACCCACTATTGGGACTCCTACACCAAACGGTCTGAGGTCTAATTGGGACTTCTTAATGGGGAGATCCCCTTGACATGTTGGCAGGTCGAGCACCGTCAACATTTTTGGAACTAGAAGGAGGGCCATGACAAGTTATGTTCTCTCATCCAGTTTTGAGCCTTTGCATACCTTTCATGGATTCTTGTACTCTTCTCCCCTCACGGTGTTTTTCAAATCGTGAAGATGTCTCCATCATGGGGGAGTTTTTCTATCTCTTATCCACTTTCACGTATGATGGTGAAGGAGAAGTGGCATGGCCTGAGTACTTACATGCCTTTCTTTCCATGCTTCATGAGGAATATGGGTGTTCTAACGAACAGGCCAGCTTGCTGCTTGTAAACACACTTCACGAATCTCCATGTCGATGGCTGCTCAGCCTACCGGCTCACAATGTGCACTCACTTGAGCACTTATGTGATATTATTGAAGACACTTTTCTATAATTTTGATCTAGACCATCTTGACTGGAAACTGTTACAATAATAGAAGGCTCCTCTTGAATCAGTTGTTGACTTTTGGCATCGCTTCCGTGACTTGCAATTTTAAGGTCTGAGGAGGTAGATGAGATTTTCTTATCCTTGGGACCGGTTCAAGTATTTCCTTAAGAAATCTTCCCATCCCAAGAAGAAGCTTGTGATGAAGCCTTGCTCGACATTCTTAATTGATGGAGCTGCGCAATCTCATATGGATGCGGTGACTATCTCCATTGACTGTCCATCTTCCTCTCATTCAAAATCTCCACCACTGCCTAGTGATGTTGAAGATCATGCTCACACACATGTTCATCTTTCACATTCTCCCAACATCAATTCACTCAATTTTCGCGCATATTTGGTTGTGAGTCCTTTGATTTCTCATATGCATTCTATTCTATGACTTCTTTCCTCACACTCGAGTGTTCCTCCAGATGATGTTGTCTTGTGTTCATCCATTCCGGAATCTTCACTTGTTGTGAATGAGGAACAATCCATTAACAGAGTTGATGTTGCACAACCAACATGCATTGTCATTCATGAAGAGTATGAGTGGGATCTTGAGCATCAACACTTGGCAAAGGATGACTCCTTTCCATTTGAGCCCCCTCCATTCTTTCCTAACATATTTGAGGATCTACATTGCTGCTCCAGTTGATTGGCATTTGGAAGAAATCCTAATATAGATTCATAAAACAGTTTAGCGCCATGTAGATTTTTGTTAATGGCTTCAATGATGCTGTTTGATGCTACTTCCATGACCGTTATTTCCCTTTCTGCTTGCTTGAACCGAGAATCCCAGTCTGCAAATAGAATTTCTTTATGTGACTCCTCCAGTTTTGGCAAATCAACCTTTCTCCCATCTTCTGATTCTTGCTAGGTGATAAAGTTAGAAACCATTTTAAGGATTTCATCATACTCAAGCCTCATGTCGACGACTTGCCTTTTTAGCTTATCAATGATCTCGCAGTAAGGATTTACTTGTGAGATTTCTTGGCACAAAAGTTCATTTTGTTGTGTTAGTAGGGAGTTAAGGTTGAGTGCTTCTTTTATGAACTAATCTATTTGTGGATTGTCTTTATACTTCTCTATCATAGCTTGAATCCACACGTTCTTTTCAGCTAGGCTGGCTTGATGTTGTATTTGCATCTGTTCAAACTCCTCCTGTAGTTTGGGAATTTGTAACTCTGCTTATTGGTTATATTTTTCTTGCTTTAATTGTTGTTCCAACAACAGGATCTTTTGTTCTTTTTCTCTTAGAAGAATTTGAACCTTGGTTGCTTTATCAATAGTTGTCGTAGCATAGGCTCCCACAAATTGCGATAGTCTCCTATGGTTCTCAGATGGGTCCATGGGTGAATCTCTCCAGACAATATCCATTGGTTCATTATCGGGAGTGATGATAGCTACAACATCCAACTTTCTTTTCTTCCTTTTCCTTTTGATGACAGGTTTATGGATAGGGCTATAAAAAACATCTAAGGGAGGAATTTCCTAAACTCTTAAAAAGATTTCAGAAGTGGGGGTGGCAGGAATGAGCTCTATATCTTGAGTACTTACAATTTTCTCCGTTGTAACGTCTTGATTCAATCTATGCTGTGGAGTTTGTACTTCAGATGTTTGTTCTTCTTTATGGATCTTTTTATTAAAATTCTCCCATTCTTTTTCCTAATCAAGAACTGGAGGTTTAGCCAACTGGGTGGAGGTGGAGTGAATTTCATCCTATTTCTTCACCGAGGTTTACTTGGCTTCTTTTTTTGTAGTTCCAGATTTTCTCTCTCAGACTCTTTGCTTTTACTACCCCTATTCTAGGACTATTGCTCTAAGTGTTGTGACTCATGGGTAGACTTTTCTTGGGACTTTTCTCTGAAATTATCTTTAGAATTTTCTCTGGAGCTTTCGTCTAAGCTTACACTGGGAGTTGGCTCCCTTATTGGTTCAATCTGTAGCATGTCAAATGGGACCTGTAATAATCTCCTCTCTCTGTGTTCATGGAAGGCCTTAAGATCATCTGGGGAAAAAGGTAGTGAAGATATATTCTTTACTTCCAAAAAGTGTCTCTGTTTGTAGGAAGAGGTCATCGAATGCATCTTCGTCATGGGTGAATATTTTCACTTTCACCATATTAGTGAAGTCTTTGGTGGTGCCATTTGGGTCATATTGTCTTCCTAGAAATGTAGCCAATTTCATAGATTTCATAATCTCTGCTTCCTTGCATGCATGTCCAAAATCATGCGGTGAAAATGCACCACATTGCAATGGAAATATAGGCCAAATGGCCTTTTTTTATTCCTTCAATCCTTTGCTCAACCCACCTTCTCCTGATGTTTGGTAAGCTATCTCCCTAGCCATTAACTTATCAGGGACATAGTATGGGAGGAAATGCGGTGAAGAAATTCTCCCGAATACTCTGATATATGTAAATGTCTCCTCCCCAAACCATTTGGCTACAGGTAGGATATCTAATTGAGCTTCTCTAGAAAATCTAGGTGCATTCCTGTTGTAGAACTGTTTATGAATAGGAAGCATAACCCCTTGACAAATTCTGTAAAAGTGGGGGTGAAACTGAGACTCCCACATATTCTTATGATATATATGAATGGGAAGCGGGTCTTTCACAGTCCACTTCCATCCCATGATAGGAAATTTAGAACCAAAACTATTAGTGTCCATTATATAGGCACTCATGAAAAATGGAGGGTAAAACCTAGAAGAGATACTCCTCTTTCTCCTATATTATATTATAGATTTTGCCAAATTATCAGACAAAATTTAGGCCCAATTCAGTATTGTTGCTTTTATAGCTGCATCTATTAATGGCAACTATTCTAGGAAAAATTTGGTACTATTAGGCTTGACGAACATTCTACATGGCATGGATGCTGCAAACCTGTGAGGGGGAGCTACATATGTTGTAGAATACATACCCGATTTATCCTTTTTGATATTGCCTTCATTTTGCGTCCAGGTTCACGTAACGTTTTCTGGGTCTTCATTCTCCTTAGCAAATTTCTCAAGGAAATGTTTTTTGTAGAACGCCTATGGCTCTAGAAGATTGTACATAAATCGTAGGTTGTCTAGTGAAAAATATCCCATAACCTCCTGCTTGCTATTCTTAAATTATCTGTCTGAGTCATCCACCTGATCAATCATCCACTTGACCATATCTGTATACGGAATTATCTTTGGTCACAAGGCTATGCAGTGTAGAAATGGGCATGCTGCCTCGAAGATGAAGGCGTCTGAGGAAGATGACCATTGGTCATGGCCTTTGTTACTAGAGGTCTTGGTTTCTCTTCTTCTAATAAATCATACATTGTTTCCCATGTAGAGGTTTCTCCGTCTCTGCTGCATGTAGTATCAAAGAATAAAGGATTCATTTCTGATTTCTCAGATGCGGCTACATTGCCCCTCTATACCATTGCTCCCAACGAATCTTTCTATGAATTTTTCCTAAAAATGGAGCAAAACAGAAGCTATCGGATATACAAAGATAATAATGAACCTAAGAATGAATAATGCAGATAACTTTGAAAAGGTGACAAGAAAGGAGTTTTTATTTGAACGCAGGTGAGAATATATCGTATCACATTGAACTATCTTTCAAATGTAAATGTTATTAGCCCTTACTAATGCCCACTAATGCTTCCTTATCCCCAACTTTATTTCTCATTAATATTTTGCATCGTAAGTCTGGGAAGAACGTTTTTAGGGTGGCAAGCTTTTAAACTACGAAAATGCCGATTTTGCGATTGTGATGCAATATCGCAAATTGCATTATCGCGTTGTGATTATTGCGCTTCCTTTAACGTTTCTTTATTTTTTGCAGGATGCAAAATGAGGGCTGCTCATTACTGGTTTCATATCATAGCTTATTTTTTAGGATTTTCTATGTAAATCCCTTTTTCCTTAAGCAGCAGACTTGAGTGCTTGTTTATAACATATTTATGAATTGGGTCCGAGTCTTTAATCGCATTTCACAATCTCGCATGATGATAAGGTTTCAGACTCCTCTTAAGTGTTCTTAATGCGATGTGATAAGGGATATGGTGCCATCGCAATCTCACATATCGCATGGTTTAAGATACTTTGTTAAGGTGCGCTCCTTGTGAGTGGTGATTTACGATGTGAGCCTTATTTTAATAAGAAATGCTTTAGAAATTAGTTCATATGGGAAGCCTAATAGTTTTGAAGTCTAGAGTGGTGTTCTTTTCTAATTTCTTTCACTAGTTTTGGTGGATAGCAAGACTTTTGACACACTTGATTGTGCGATATGTGAAAAGGCGAATATTTGCTAGCTTTTTTCAAAAGGTTTTATCTCGATATCTTACTTTATTCCAAAAATTAACAAGAAAAATGTGTAAATGCTAAACTTATTTTTGGAAGGATTTTTTAAAGGGTCCCCATTCATTAATATAATATTGACTATCACTATTAATAAATGAGGGGTTTTTGAATAGCACAACAATTGGTGATTCACTTGGAAGAACCAGTTATCTCTGCTAGTTTTTTGAAATTTCTAAAAACTTCCAAAATAACGTAATTTTAGAAAATAAAAATTACATGAAATATAAGGTAAGAAATATTTCTCTGAATAATAAAACAACATTTACCTAACTATCATTCCCTTGCTCATCCTCTTCAACATGAAAGTTACCTTTTCTACATCAGCCATTACTGGGTTTTAAAGATAGAAACAGGGGAGACTCTCACAGATCAACTTTTTGGTATACTCAGTTGCCATAGGTAGAGCCTCTGCTACCAGTAGGCATCCATAGCCTTGACAAGGTTACCTTTTAACCAACAAATATTAATTATCCCATCTAGATAAGAATGCAATCATTAAAGATAAGTTCAAATTTATATACTTGTTTTTCTAAATAAATTTTTTTCTTTAACATTTTCATTTCACTCCTCAAATTCCATTGTCTTGGTTCGGTGACCAAAATTGAAAATGCCATTCACTAGTTGTAACTTGGCTGAGCAAGCTAACTCTTGATGAGACCCCTTTTCTTTTGATTGATGGAATCTCAAGTCATTACCCTATTTTGATATGTAGTACTAGTAATATCAGCTAGTTATTTCCCTATGGTCATGGTAAGCTGGCTCTTGATGAGACCTCTTATCCTTTAATTTTAAGCATATTTTAGAATTACACTCTAAGGATGAAAGATTAATAGATGGGGAAAATCATTGACTTCTTAAGAGTTTCTAGATTACAATTGTAGAGTTGAAGATGCTTTTATGTAGAGAGACTTTGCTTTGTTAAAGATACTTTTCTTGATTGATGGTAGATCAAAGGTTTCCTTATAAAGTTGAGATTTAGCAAAAGACAAATAATTTTAGCAGAGAACAAGAAATCTCAGAGTAATAAAAATTAATACATGTTTCAAATGCGAAAATCATCTTCTTAACCATCTTTACTTATACAAGCGAAAAGTCAAAATATAAAAGAGACTATTATTTGCGAAGCCAAAAGTAAATGATACTAAACTTTTTATTTTCCTAAAAAGTAAAGACAATAATATATAAGGAATAGAAGAGGTGATCTTCTATGAAAAATATATCTTAAGGATCTTCCCGTTAACAGGTAGAGATTCTCTCTTGCCTAATAAATATTTTAATAAAAAGGTTGATGGGCCCATGTGTTCCACAATTTGAAACAGGCCAAGCCACATTTGTTGGAACTTGGTATGCTTACCTTTTTCCTTGTGGGCTTTGTCCCATTTTAGTACCAAGTCTCCGAGCTGAAAGGATATTGTACTTATAGAATTAGCATCAAAGGAATATTTGACTAATTGTTGATGACGTGCATGTGTAATTTTGGCCTTTTCCCTTTCTTCTTCGAGCTTAAGGATTTGTAGTTGTCTCACTTGTATAGAAGAGGAAGGAGTTTCTTCAATAAATTGAACTAGGCTAGTGAGGGAATAACTACATTTGTTGGGTGGACAAATTCTTTCCCATAGAACAAATTAAAAGGAGAAGTGCCTATGGAGTCCTATTGTGTTATTCGATCTTCCCATAGAGCAAATATTAAATACTTATGCCAATTTTTCTAATTTTGATCAACGGTTCATTTAATAATTCTTATGAGATTTTTGTTTGTAGATTTGGCTAAACCATTTCCTTGAGGATAATAGTTTATTTAAGTTTAAAACCTCTTTTAAGAGAAAATTCTATCATAACATTGCTTGAAAATTAAGATGCACTATCAAACATAAGGGTAGAGGGCAGACCAAATCTGGTAATAAAAAACTAATCAATGAATTCAATGATGTTCTCAAAATTGGCTACCTTAAGCGAAATTGCTTCCACCCATATTATGAAATAATAAGTTGCTGTAAGAATGTATATATGCTACTTAGAGGAGTGAGGAACGATCTCACCTATTATGTCCAATCTCCATTGTTCAAATGGGTGTTCAATATTGACTGCTTGCAATGGTAACGTAGGTTTCCTCTGTCTGCCAGCAACTGTTTGACAAACTTTACATTTCCTCACATAACTGTGTGCATCCTTGAATAAGGTTGGCCAATAATAGCCAGTATGCAGCATTTTATGTGCAGTTGTATCCCCTCCAAAATTTCCACCAGCTGGCGCATCATGGAGTTCTTGCAAAACCTTTTCTACCTTAGATTTTTCAAGACATCTAAGCAAAACAGAGTCATAATTTATTCTAAATAACACATTATTGATGATTTTGCATTGTCTAGATTTTAGCCTCAAAGCTCTCTTTCTTTGGTAATTTAGTTGCGAAGGGGAATACCCTTTTCTTAAATAAAAAATGATATCAGCATATCTCGATTCAGTGTCATTAAGGCTTATCTCACATACTTGTATATCGTTACCTGACTCTTGTAGTGCTAGTAAGTTGGATGCTCGTGCTAACACTCTACAAAAACCTTGACCTTTTACCATTTTGGCGGGTCTATTTTCAATGTCATATTCTTGTAGTGCCATTAACCAATTTGCTCTCTTTTCACCTACATCCCTTTGTATTAACATATTTCTCACTGCTGAGAATGGTACTATTACCTTTGTGTGGGTTTTGAGGAGGAAGAGTTTGAAATGCTTTATGGATTTGAAAACAGCAAAGCCTTGTTTTTCAACTTCTGAATAGTTCAATTCACCCCCTGTAAATTAGAGCTAAAGAAAGAAATTAGTGCTTCGACTTTATCATCATTGAACTATGTTAATATAGCTGCATATGATTTCTCATAAGCAAAAGTATATGAAATGAAATGATTAGAAAAATTCGGAGTTGCCAAAGAGGGAGCATTTATGAACGCTTTTTTAATCAAATTAAAGGCTTCATGCTCTGTGTGTCCCCATTTAAAAAGATAATTTTTCTTAATCATGGATTGAATAGGTAAAACAATTTGTGAAAAGTCAGGGACAAATATTTTAACAAAATTTATTTGTCCTAGGAAAGATTGCATAGGGTTTTTGTTATGAGGTAAAGGAATTTCATAAATTTCTCTTATTCTATCAGGGTCAATGTGAATCCCTTCTTTCGATACAATGATTCCAAGGAGTTTTCCTTCACTTAACACAAATAAATATTTCTTCGGATTAAGAGAAATTCCATACTTTTGACAACATTCAAAGATTTGTTTTAAATCTCTCAGATTATTACTACATTTTTTGGAGTATACAGTTATGTCATCTAAATAGATTACCATTAATTTGTTTACCAAACCTTTGAAAGCTATATCCATGACTCTTTGGAACGTTGCACCACCATTGATTAATCAAGATGGCGTATTTTGATAGGCGTAGGTGCCCCATTTGGTTCTAAATGTAGTTTTTAGCCACTCATTTGGATGTACTAGAATCTGGTTATGACCTGAAAATCCATCTAGGAAAGACATTAGTTCTGAGCCTGCAATTGATTGCAATATCTGCTCCATAGGAGGCAACGAAAAGTTGTCTTTTTGACAAGATTTACTGAGATTGCGGAAGTCTATACATATTTGAATATCAACATTCTTTTTTTCTGACTGGGACAAGGTTGGAGACCCACCTGGAATGTCTGATTGGGAAAATAATCTTGGCTTTCAATAGTTTATTCAATTACTTAATCTGATTTTCTAAATTGGGATGAATCTTTCTCAATTTCTGTTGTACGGGTTTTTCATCAGATGTCAAGGAGATGGTATGTTGAATTATAGAAGTGTCGTGTGTTTTTAGATCTTCATAGTTCCAAGAAAAGACACTCTTATAATTCTTCAACAATTGTATAAAAGCTGATTTTTCATCTGATGTAAGTCCAAAAACTAGATTGATATTTTAAGGTTTATGGTCAGTTCCGAGATTAACTAATTCAAACCTCAGAGTTGAACTCTAAAGTTTTGAGTTGGTCGGTCTTTTGAATCTGTCCTTAAGGTCATATAATTCTTCTATCTTAACAACAAACTTAGGTATAACATTCATGTTGTGTCTTGCTTAAGCTAGCCGTCATGTTGATCTTCATCAATTATCTAGTCATCATAAGAACCTTCTGATGTTAAAAAGCTTATGATATCATATTGTTATTAAAGACTCGCCAATTGGTGACACTGTTGGGTATAGAAGGCCTAAAATCCAATTCAATAGAAAATCGATCGGGACTGTAATCTTCGGGTGGAATGAGCTTGGAGGCCACATTAGCTAAAAGGTTGGCACTTGAGCTTTGAGTCTGGGGATAGGGGAAATATTAGTCACTGTAAAGTGAGAAGTGAGGTCTTGGACTAATGATTAATAATGTCTCAAATGTCCAAAAAAATAGTGTATAGTATTTCTCGCTTGTTTTATCACAATTTCTAAATCCCCAAACACTTGTAGCTATTTTATATTAAGGTCGATGGCTTGACACAGGCCTTGAACTAACGCTTCATATTCAAAACTATTGTTTATGCAATCAAATTCAAGTCTGCATGCTAACATAGTTTTTCCCCTTCTGGGCTAACTAATATGCATCATGCTCTTTCTCCATTGTTGGATTTAGATCCATAAAAAAATAATTTCCAAAATAAAGAGCTAACTACAGGTTTATCTACAAAATTTATACACAGAGAAGTATCTGTTTGAGAAAAGTTTTCAACTTGCGATACAACAAAATTTTCGAAGAAAGGTGAAGTATTTGTATTAAAATTTCCTAGAAATGATTTGACTGAGTAGTTTCCGATGATATTGCTACTATACGCGACTGGTTCGTTCTCTCCTTATAATTATGTAATAATATATTTTATATGCTTTTTGCAATAAACCCTTATTTGATTTGGCTTGCTGTTATAGGGAAGCCACATGTGAGACCAGTCAATCACAAAATAACCATGGAATTTCTCTGACCAGTCTCTACTAAAGATTATGCTGCAAAACTCGAGAATATCAGCTACAAGAGTGTCAATGACTTGACATACTTTAGGGTTCAATGAAAGTCTAACGGTAACTTGATAAAGTTCCATTAGTACTTCGACTTGGGATCGGTCTAACTGCACAATGTGCATAGTGGATTTTTTAGGCTGAACATTCAATTTCATGCAAATTGTTCTTGGTAAAATATAAGATGAAGCTCCAGAGTCAAATAAACATTTGTGTAGATTTTTGTTGAAATTTTCAAAAATCAACAAAAATGGACGACTATGGGATTTAGATCTTCCTCTGATTAGAGAGATATTGGTATGATCGATTTTGTCTAGTGAAGTATTAGGGGTCTTCCCATTTCTTGGGCAACTTGTGAGAGTATGGAAGTAGGAAGAGGCAAAGTAGGGACTGCTTTGAGTTCTTTGAGTAGCAGCTTCTATTGATGTTTCAACTTGATAAGATCATGAAAAGTAATGTTCACCCTAGTCTTTTCATATCATCTACAATGTTGTATTCCAATTCATCGAATACTATCATAGTCTTGGCTGGAGGTGAAGAATTTGATTGAAGAGGAGTGGTTTGGGTAGATTTGGATGGAGACTTCTTACCTATTATTTTATCCTTGGGAGCCGAAGTTGATAGCTTTTGCTTTGGATTTATTTGTGGTGCATCAACAGAGCCTCTACTTCGGCTTGCAACAGGCAAGACTTCTTGTGTTTCTTCATTGGGAAGGATAAAATCCCACATCCCTTGTAACTCAACCACTTCCTCATCATCTGTTTGTTCTTCAGTTGTTGAGACTTCATCTTCCTCTCCATTCGATTCAGCATTCGATATATCATTTGGAGGCTTAGGGTTAGCAAGGGAATTCCTTTTATATGATATGACATATTTCTTTGAGGATGTCTCTGATATTTGTTTCTTGATATCAACCATTTCATTAGACATGGTTTTGAGGACTTTTTGTAAACCTTCAAGATCAAAATGATATTTAGGTGCTTTTTTCTTGGATTCATTCCTAAAAGTCACTTTCTTGGATTTTCGTTCTTCTAAAGAATTACTCTTATCTAAGGCTAAAATTCGTTTTTCTACAGCTATTTCTTCTTTCATGTTTTCTGCCAAAGTTGGTTTGGTGGCCCTATCAACGAAAATAGTTGTGTTCGAAGGGAGAGAAGAAATGTACCACTCATTTTGGACTTCATCGCTGGGCTTGGATACCGCTGGTATTTTATTCAATAATTTATTAAAGAGAGAGTTGAAGTCTTTAATTGGTTCCTTAGGTTCGGATTTCAAATTGGAGAGATCATTGATTAGGGTAGTCATGGATCTATCATCTCCAAATTTGGTTAGGAACTGGTCTTGAAAGGCATCCCAAAGATTTATAGAACTTGATGGTAATGAGAAGTACCATGATCCTGCTGTTCCTTGTAAAGTATAAGGAAGTAATATTATAACTTAATCTTCTTCTAATATTGCATTTAGAATAAGACAACATAAAATTGTTGATATGCTCCTCAGCTAGTAGGCCATTGTCAGGATTGAACTTTGGTAGCCATTTTTTTGGATGAGCTGGTAATGGATGTAAAGGTCCTACCATTCTTACAGCTCTTGGATTTGTCCATGGCCTTGGAGGATTTTGAACCATTTTTGGTGTCTACGTAGAAGAAGATAATCCAATGGTTGAAGGTGATTGGGTAGAGGAGGGTTGAGTTCCAGTACCTGTGTAAATCATGATCTAGAGTTGTGAGGTGGGTGATTGATCTTGTGATGAAATGGATGAAATGAAAGAAGATGGTTGAGGGGATGATGAAAAAACCTCACTATGAGATTCAAATGATGTTTTCTTAGCTCTCTTACGGCTTGGTAGAGGGAATTCAAATGGAGGAATCCCAACTTTTCACTTTGTGCTCTAGTTAACGTTGAGATGAGGGAAACTGAGAAGTAACACTATCTTGGGATAACTCAGATTCTTCTTGAGATATTGAAATCCCTTGTAAATTATGAATCATAGATTGGAATTTAGGGGTTTCTATAGAAGAAGAATGATCTAGTTTCTGTGGAATTTTAGCAGTAGGTTTTGAGGGTGTTTTTACAAATTCTCGCTTAGGATTTAAAGATTTAGAATGTGATCGAGAAGTTGGAGGTGAGGGTGAGGGAGTTTTACTCTTATAATGCTTTGTTGGTTTGAATTTACTTCCCATTCATAGTTAATGTCCCTCCTTCTAGTGCCAAAATGTTGAAGCCTCGAAAATCATTGCTACAACATGGGGGAAAAGTACCCGGTCTGGACCTTGGTTGGTAGCTTCTTTTCCATTTGGTGTAGTGGCTCCGACTGGGGATAGTGGGACTAGTTTCCAAAAAAGAGATTTTGGTAGTGTTGATGGGATGATATATTATGTAATAGGGGAATGATTTAACTAAGTGTAATCTAATCTAAACTATTAATCACATGCATATATCCTAGTTTTCAACACTATCTAACTATAACTATACCCGAGAATAAAAGAAAGATATGTGATCTACAATAATGTCCTATAGCAATTGGTAATAAAGATCATTCAACTGTAATAAGAAATGAAATCATTTAACAATAATCATTTTTGGATAAATAGTTAGCCAAAACGATTGTGAGAGATATATCTCATATAGAATATTTCACATATTCAGCAGGAACTTAAAGCCAACATGATACAAAAGTGCAATAATGCTAACCGATATTCAAAATTTCATACATAAAGAGATTGAAGAAAAGTTATTTCCTGATACATAAATAAAACACAATCACAAGATAAAAGTACCATTTGTAATAAGTTTTGGTCATGTGTTTCAACAATATCGATCTAATTCCAACCAATCCAACATCATCTAAGAGTGAAAAAGTGAAATTTCAGAAGAACATGCCAGATATAAAAGAAAATAGATCTTGTTCCATTCATTCTACCAAAACCTCCTCAAAGGTACAAAAATGCATGTTTTGAAGATTGTTTCTACTAAAATTTTTGGATCGCTCTCTAAATGCATGAGAGGGGTTTAAATACTAAAATTATAGGTCCTAAAATAGATTATTACAAAAATAGCTGAGGAGGTTTAAACGACCTTCCTCAGATTATGCAAAATGAAACTAAAATAGAAATAAAACAAGATGACTAACTCATTTGTATTTGATCCTTAAGATCGCATATATTCGTCATTGGTTTGAGCTGTGTTAGTTGGATGATCACAAATTTCAATTGCCCAATAAATACGACATCTATCATCTTTCTTTTTGTAAGTGGTTAGGTAACGTAGGGTCATGCACTCGCTATATGGATTGACTAAGAATTGCCAGTATGATTCCCAGTTTAGCTTGTGCATTTGTCTGATCACCTCCTCCCTTTCTTTCGCTGCTTGTCTCCATTGCTACTTTAGTTGATTGGTGTTTGGAAGAAATCCTCGTATAGATTCAACAACCAGGTTGGCACCATGTATATTTTCATTAATGGCTTCAATGATGCTATTTGATATTTCTTTCGTGACCGTTGTTTCCCATTCTACTTTCTTGAGTCGAGAATCCCAGTCTGCAAATATAATTTCTTTATGTGACTCCTCGAGTTTTGGAAAATCAACCTTTCTCCCATATTTTGATTCTTGCCAGGTGATAAAGTCAGAAATCCTTTTATGGATTTCATCATACTCAAGTCTCATGTCGACGACTTGGCTTATTAGCTTATCAATGATCTCACAGTACGGATTTACTTGCAAGATTTTTTGGCACAGAAGTTCCTTTTGTTGCATTAGTTGGGCGCTAAGGTTGAGTGCTTCTTTTACGAACTGATCGATTTTTAGACTGTCTTTTATACTTCTCTATCATAGCTTGAATCCATGCATCCTTTTCTACTATGCTGGTTTGATTTTTCATTTGCATTTGTTTAAACTCCTGTTGTAGTTTAGCAATATGTAACTATCCTTGTTGGTTAGATTTTTCTCTCTAATTGTTGTTCCAACAACAAGATTTTTTATTCTTTTTCTCCTAGCAACATTTGAACCTCAGTTTCTTTATCAATAGTTTCCATAGAATAGGCTCCCGCAAATTGCGACAATCTCATAAGGTTCTCAGCTGGGTCCATGGGTGAATCTCTCTAGACAATATCCATTGGTTCATTGTCGGGAGTGGTGACAGCTGTAGCATCCAAATTTCTTTTCTTCCTTTTCATTTTGATGACAAATTTGTGGGTATGGATATAAAACACATCTAAGGGAGGAATTTCCTCAACTCTTAAAACAATTTTAGAAGTGGGGGTGGCAAGAATGAGCTCTATACCTTGAGTACTTACAATTCTCCACTATAACCTTTTGAGTCGATCTGTGTTTTGGAGTCTGTACTTCAAATGTTTGTTCTTATGTATGGATTTTTTTATTAAAATTCTCCCATTATTTTTTGAAATCAACAAATGGAGGTTTAGCCAATTGGGTGGAGGTAGATTGAATTTCAGCTTGTTTCTTTGTCGAGGTTTGCTCAACTCCTTTTTCTGTAGTTCTGGCTGTGTCTCTCTCGAACTCTTTGTTTTTACTACCCCCATTTTGGGACTGTTTCTCTAAGTGTTGTGACTAATGGGTAGACTTTTCCTGGGACTTTTCTCCAGAATTATCTTTAGAATTTTCTCTAGAGCTTTCCTCTAAGCTTACACTGGGAGTTGGCTCCCTTATTGGTTCAATCTATAGCAGGTCCAATGGGACCAGTAATAATCTCCTCTCTCTGTGTTCATGGAAGGCCTTAAGATCATCCTGGGAAGAAAGTAGTGAAGATATATTCTTTACTTCCGAAAATGTCTCTGCTTCTAGGAAGAGGTCATTGGATGCATCTTCCTCATTGGTGAATATTTTCACTTTCACCATAGTAGTGAAGTCTTTGGCGGTGCCATTTGGGTCATATTTGATTCCTGAAAATGTAGACAGTTTCATAGATTTCATAATCTCTTCTTCCTTCCATGCATGTCCAAAATCATGTAGTGAAAATGCACCACATTGCAACAACAATGTAGGCCAAATGGCCTTTTTTTGTTCCTTCAATCATTTTCTCAACCCACTTTCTCCTGTTGTTTGGTAAGCTATCTCCCTAGCGATTAACTTATCAGGGACATAGTATGGGAGGACATGTGGTGAAAA
The DNA here is from genome assembly GCA_000404065.3 of Pinus taeda. Taxonomy (NCBI): domain Eukaryota; kingdom Viridiplantae; phylum Streptophyta; class Pinopsida; order Pinales; family Pinaceae; genus Pinus; species Pinus taeda. The sequence continues at coordinate 85,157 of APFE031329866.1, forward strand.
AATGCTCATGAATACTATGATATATGTAAATATCTCCTCCCCAAACCATCTGGATATATGTAGGATATCTAATTCATCTTCTCTAGAAAATCTAGGGGCATTCCTGTTGTAGACCTGTTTAGGAATAGGAAGCATAACCCCTTGACAAATTCTGTAAAAGTCGGGGTGAAACTGAGACTCCCACATATTCTTATGATATATATGAATGGGAAGCAGGTCTTTCACAGTCCACTTCCATCCCATGGTAGGAAATTTAGAACCAAAACAGATAGTTTCCTTTATATAGGCACTCATGAAAAATGGAGGGTAAACCCTAGAAGAGATACTCCTCTTTCTCCTATATTCTATTATGGATTTTTCCAAATTATCAGACAATATTTGGGTCTAATTCATTATTATTGCATTTACTACTGCATCTATTAATGACAACCATTCTCAGGAAAATTTGGTACTATTGGGCTTGCTGAACATTCTACATAGCATGGTTGCTACAAAACTATGAGGGGGAGCTATAGATGTTGTAGAATACATACTTGGTTTATACTTTTTGATCTTGCCTTCATTTTGCATCTAGGTTTGCGTAATGTCTGCTGGGTCTTCGTAACAAATTTCTCAAGGAACTATTTGTTGTAGAATGCCTATGTCTCTGGTAGATTGTACATAAGTCGCAAGTTGTTTAGTGAGAAAGATCCCATAACCTACTCCCTTCTATTCTTAAATTCTCTGTTTGAGACATCCACCTGATCAATTATCCACTTGAACATATTTGTATATGGGATTATCTTTGGTCTCGCAACTATGCTGTGTAGAAATGAGCACACCATCTCAAAGATGGAGGCATCTGAGGAAGCACAACCATTGACCGTGGCCTTGGTTGCTCTTCTTATAATAAATCATACATGGTTTCCCACATAGAGGTTCCTTCGTCTTTGCTGCATGTAGTATTAGAGAGTAAAGGAGGCATTTCTGATTTATCAGACGTGGCTACCTTGCCCCTCTTTGCCATTGCTCCCAATGACTCTTTCTATTGATTTTTCCTGAAAATGGAACAAAATAGAAGCTATCGGATATATAGAGATAAGAATGAACCTAAGAATGAACAATGCAGTTAACTTTGAAAAGGTGACAAGAAAGGAGTTTTTATTTGAATGCAGGTGAGAAGATATGGTATTACGTTGAACTCTCTTTCAAACGTAAATGCTATTAACCCTTAATGCCCACTAATGGTTCCTTATCCCGAACTTTATTGCTCATTAATGCTCTGCATCGTAAGTTGGGGAAGAACTTTTTTAGGGTGGTGAGCCTTTAAACTGCGAAATGATGATTTTTCGATTAAGATGCAATATCGCAAATTGCATTATCACATTGTGATTATTGAGCTTTCTTTAACGTTTCTTTAGTTTCTGCGGGATGTGAAATGTAGGTTACTCATTATCGGTTTCAAAGCATAGCTTATTTTTTAGGATTTTCTATGTAAATCCATTTTTCATTAAGCAATAGACTTGAGTGCTTGTTTATAACATATTTCATAATTGGGTCCGGGTCTTCAATCGCATTTCGAAATCTTGCATGATGATAAGGTTTCACACTCCTCTTAAGTGTTCTTAATGCGATGCGATATTGGATATGGTGTCATCGCAATCTCGTATATCGCATGGTTTAAAATACTTTGTTAAGGCACGCTCCTTGTGAGTGGTGATTTGTGATGTGGGCCTTATTTTAATAAGAATTGCTTTAGAACTTAATTCATATGGGAAACCTAATAGTTTGGAGGTCTAGCATGATGTTCTTCTTTTATTTCTTTCCGCTAGTTTTGGTGGATAGCAAGGATTTTGACACACTTGATGATGCAATATGCGAAAAGGTGAAGATTTTCTAGTTTTTTCAAAAGGTTTTATCTCGATATCTTGCTTTATTCCAAAAATTAACAAGAAAAATGCGTAAATGCTAAACTTATTTTTGGAAGGATTTTTTAAAGGGCCCACATTCATTAATATAATATTGACTATCACTAGTAATAAATGGGGGGTTGTTGAATAGCACAACAGGACACTGTCAAACATGAAGTGTTGTTGTATTCATTGTTATAACTTTCTCGCTTGCTGGTTTGCACACCTGGGTTGCTCGTGGACCAAGGCTTCACCAACATGGGTCTACCAATGCATCGGTGGTTGCATTGGGAATATCACTTCACGTGATCATACCCATGCACCATTAGTGTAGGAGTAGGAGTAGTGTTTTCTTTCAGTCAATTTTCTTGCATACTTGTTTTCTTATTCACTTTATTTTCTTGTTTGTATGCTTTCTTGTTTTCTTACTTTCTTTTATTTGAATTTTTCTTCTGCTTTTACTTTGCTTTGTTGTTTGTTAGTTTTCATGTTTCGTATATTTTGCTTGTTTCATTCGTAGGTTAGTTTTGCATGAAACCATGTATGACTCTTGAAATGAGCAGGGTGAAGTACAAGATGGCTTGTACAACTATCACTACTTGGTTATATGTCATCTTGCCTCTGTATGAAGTTCTTGTTACTTTTAGTTCGTGATACATTGAAGGGAAATACATACTGTTCGAAGTAAACCTTGTTGAAAACATAATGCTTGCATACTAATTATTGTCACCTTCTCTAGTCAGTTGTTTTTGTGGTTAATACTTGTCAGTGCAGTCAAGTAGAGTAAGGTGAGGGGGAAAACCTTAACAGGAACGTCAGAGATACATAAACTACTTCTTTGCTGGAACAACCTCTTCTTCTCCCAATAAGTTGGGATCGCTCTTCCAGCTCTGAAATGAATAAGTATTGTGCACAGTTGAAAAAATGAAAAATGAAAAAAATAAAAAAGTAAAAAAAGTTCAAAATGAAAAATAAATAAGGCAAAAGAAGAGAAAGGATTTTTGTGAAGGGAGGTGTTCCTATGTGACTCTATCAAGGTACTATCCAGGCTTGCTGGTAGTGGAACAACACCAAAGATGAAACTAAGACTCTGACGACTATACTTCTTGTGCATCAATATACTCCTCAACCCCAACCAAAACAAATATGTTGCCTTGATTTCGAATGTGTGTCAATCCACCAAGAGTTTGGTAGATGCTACATCTTACAATCAAGCTAGTGTGAAGCCAAGATGAGATGAGAACTGAACAATAATTCTAGAGGTGTTAGACTTGTTTTTCACGAACAAGATCCATTCAAAGAGCTAGAGTTCTATTAGTGTGTCACCAAGTGTTGTAGAGGCTACAACCACCCTCCAAAATTTTGCCTTAGTCTGTTTTGGAGCCCCCCTAACAACCTTTCCCAACACCTTTTCTTGCTTTGTCAAGTACACAAGCTTTAGTTTTTTTCATGCACAAAAGCAACTGTCGAGCACAACTTGATGCATTCCCCTCACAGGTTGTTCACCCAGAGTTGGTCTAGTTGCAGGTTGAGTAGCTTCCCCAAGAAAACTACACATTTTTGGAGGGAAACCAACCTTCCCTCTAGAAATTGCGCAATTTTGTGTAGCAGCCTGTTGGGCTTCAAAATTGTGCAATTCTGCTAACCAATACTCCTAGCAGAAATTGCACAAATTTCCCCAGCAGGGCTACTCAACCCAGAATTTGCAAAAATTTGGGTAGCAATCAGCTTCTCTGCCAAGAAATTGCACAAAACTATTATGTAGTCACCCTAGATCCCAGCCAGAAATGCACATTTTTCTCAAGTAGTTGAGCAGTTGCATGCATGAGCAGTCCGATTGACCAGTTCTACTTGGGACCAAGGAAACTTGACATGCATGCATGCATTACTTGTTCTTCCCAGAATAGAAAAAGGCAACATGCAAAGGCATCCAGTGATTCATGGAGCTATTTTTAACAGCCTGAGGTTACATGCAAAGTTGTTTTAGAAGTTTCCCTAAAAGTGTTGCTTTTTCCTAGATTTTTGGCATGTGCGTCATGAGCCCAAAATTATTTATTCGATGCATCAGAGATCATTATTTCACATCAATATTGGAGCTATGTGTTATAGACATTTTTGGGCACTTCAACCCCAATCACAAATGTCCATAAACTGAGGGCTCTTAAGTCCCTAAAAGTGTTGCTTCACTGCCTAAAGGAACAAGGTCAACTGATTACATCATCTCCCAGAAGTTCTCCACTGAAAACTACTCATAAATGGTAAAAACTAGACCATACTGAAAGCTCAATGTAGAGGGTACAATGCATATCACCTTCCCAATGTACAGGGTGCGATGCATACTGATTTACTCCTCTGTAGGATGCGATGGTCGGGAATGGACAAATGGCAGGGACAAAAGTGCGAGGTGGAAGATCATGGAATCTTCCAGAAGCTCCCCCTCTGACACTTGCCACTCCATTTCGACCAGGGATGAATAAGAGATTATCATTCTCCAAGTGGAAGCAGGAACTATCAGAGAGAAGACACTAATCAAGATCCAAAAAGATGACTCACCTCTCTGTAATCATCTATATATGGATCCCTCATCACAGAGATCCAGAGGCTAGAATTTTGTATCTTATAGAGAAGTGATGTTGGTATTTTGGTGTACATTCACAGTGTTGGGTGATATAGCTTTGCTTGAGGTGAAGAAGTGCTTCTTAGCTGAAGTATGATGCTGGGTTAGAGCACATGGTTGTAATCTTCTTGCTACTTTTCATCTGAATAAAGCTATTCTTGTTTCCTTCCATATTCTTGTGTACTTTTTTATATATGCTTGTATATGGTTAATGCACATCTGATTATGCATTATTTATGAATTTAGATCCTTGTTTATTGCATAGTAGTATGTTGCTGTGATTCCACAGGTCCTTTTGAAGCTGGGCAGACAAAGAAGAAGCAGCGAAACTCTATCAAGAAGGAGAGGAAATCGAGCGCAAGACTCAGGTTGGCCTCTTGGTTCTCCTCTCATCTATTTTCATAAAAGGAATCAATAGTAGACTTTGATTGTTTGTTTCTAAGATAGCCACCAATCTGGCCCTCTTGGTTCTCCTCTCATCTATTTTCATAAAAGGAATCAATAGTAGACTTTGATTGTTTGTTTCTAAGATAGCCACCAATCTTAGTGGGAATAGCAGCATCCGAGTGGACACTATTCCTGTGTAACAAAATGGGGACTCCACTAGGGAGCGACTAGATTACTTGTTAGTTTATCTATCCTTGTTTCTTTCATAAACATACAGACGGAGCTTGAAGTCAAGCCAACTAGCATTTGAACTGCATTTTTCATACAAATGAAAAGTAGATCAATGTTGCTTCAATCAATCTCCGTGTTTTATTTATGAATTAAACAATAGATCTGCAAGCAATCTAATTGCTCTAAGGGGTGGCTCTAGTAACCTCTTAGATCACCCCTGTGTTTTACATACACTGATCCTTGCTCATTTAGCCTAAACACCTGAACTAGATTGCAAATTGTGAGTGAAATCTCGTTCAAAGTCTCGCACTGCTACCATCACACCCTGCCTTCAAGGCAGCCTGTATGCATCGCACTTCCCGAATGGAGTAGGTGCGCTGCATACCGAGTTCACTGTGTAACAGGTGAGATGGTTAGGGAGGATTGACTTTATCCTTCGACTGTGGATTTTTCTCACTGTTTTCAGTCTTATTCAAGAGTTTTGTTGTCTATAATAAGTGTACTTCTGTGAAAAACCCCCTTCTCTTGCATTATTCCGCCTCCTTAGTTCAAAGAACTATAAACGTTTTTTTATGTATTGTGCATCATTTTAGTTCTCTTTTTCAAAAAGTAGCATAGTCGAACTGTCATCTCTAGATCTAAAAGTGTCGTAGCTATCATTTTTCAGTTTTAGAAAGCAATTCCATTGTTTTAGATAGTTGATTATACAATCATTGTTGCCTAGGATTTCAATTACTAGTTTTAAAGTGTCAAAAAGAAATTTCCATTTCAAAATTGAAAAGTGTCTTTCTTTCTTTCACTTCGTTTTGAAAAAGAATTTTGTTGAGTACTCTCGCTTTAAAAGTAATTCATTTTTTCACATAGCTTTCTTAACGCCATTCACACATTAACAGAGCTGAAAAAACAAATACATGCATGTGCATTTGCATTTTGAATGCTTGGCTTGATTTAGGACTGTGCATTTTTGTGTGTGCTCTGTGCTCCGTGAAGAGAAGATGCTTGACTTTCTTCCCTTTAGTAGCTAGGATTTTCATTGCTGAAAGAAGATAAAACGTCTGTTTATCATCTTAGACTGCATTTAGGAATTATACATACATCACGTGGTGAACCTGAAAGGAAAACTGCTAAGCAAGATCAACTTAAAATAAATCCAATGAATCTAACAACGCTTTGGAACTTAACGCACAACATCAAGAGGTCTAGACTACAGACGTATTCCAGCATTGTAAAGCCTGGTAACTGTTGCTTTTAGTGATGGTTGGGTAATTCCTCCACTCTGAGACGACAAGTGCCAGTATGGACTTGTGCTCCCACCTACCATCGCATATATATTGGGAGACCACAATAGGCTGCATCCTTTATCCTTAGGAAGCCATGTCTGCCGCCCTATCGATCGTAATGCACCGAACACAACATTCAGGAAGATTGACTGCCGTACCGTAAAAAGTATTCTGCAGTTTTATGATTGGTTTGGTAATCCTCTCTGCCTAGATCTCTAGAGAAGTCCATTTTGCTCCTTTTCAGACTCCTTAAAGGAAAATGTCCTCTGAGCGCTTGTCACTTCAAGCTCAATAAAAATTGAAGGCGACTAGAGTCATCTTTTGTTTTTTCTCGACTCTTTAAAATTGAAAAAACAAGTTGTGCCAAAGCGTCTAAAATTCATTTAATTCGAAAAACATTTTTTTCTTTTTATTTTGAGTTGATCAAGTAATCCGCAATCGTGGAAGAAAGTCATTCAAAACCCCATCGCTTGCGGAGACTTACGAGTCAACGATCGTTGACTTCGGAAGCGAAGCCATTCCGGACGAAGTGAACTTGTTTAACTAGATCAAAGTCCCCTTGGTTGGTTGAAGCAAGCACTCCAACATCCTCAGAGACTCCGGTTACGCCGAACCTTTCTGGAATCCCTGCCTCTACAGAAGAAATTCCGCAACAGCAAAAGGACATTACAATTGATCCTAGTGTGACAGTTAACACTTCTATCCCTGAACCGACTCCATCTATGGTTGATTCGGAAGGTGTTACTCCCCAACCATCTGCTACTATAGAAATTATGTATTCTTCGGCACCAGAAATATTTTACGGACCTGACGGTCTGCCTCTTCCTCCTGGATTGATTTCCATAGAAGAGATTGTGGAAGATCCTCCATCTAGCACTCCAACACAAATTGGAGTTGGGATCGCCCTATATCCTTCTTCATTAGAGAATATTCACCCACCCTCAAAGGTTCCTGAAGAATTGCTGAGGAATCTTTTGGATAGACTTAATATTTCTGAACAACCGTCAACATGAAGGACTGTGTTACCCGACACAGCAATAGCAGAAGCTCCTTCTGCTATTCCGACAATGTTTGCTGGCGTACCATCTATCCCAACCAACTTTCAGTTGCTGGATGGAGTCCATCCTAGGACTATTTCGACAGTATGGACTGTTCCCGTTTGTTCGTTTGGAATTATATCTGGAATCTCTTACGCTGAGTCTCAACAAATTGATCCGTCACAAGGTCAATTTGGGCAAACTGGTCCCCAAAGGCAAATTATTCCTTTGAGCACTAGATTACCTTCATATGGATGGTCATATACCCTTTCATTGTCTTCCCCAAAAGGACAACCATGTGTGAGTTTGCAACAAAATTTGGGTTATGCTGGAATCACAACTAGCGGTTGGGTCCCAATCCTGTCTCAACAACCAAGAGTTGTATGCTCAATACAACAAAGTTCACCTATGACAAACATCCCCACTACATTGACTATTGTGGCAGTATCACAAGTGCAAGCGTCACCAATTGTATGCCAACCTCAAGTTTCGCAGGCCGCCATACAACAATCTCTTGTACCTCCAACACAACCACAGTCACCCACTAGTGGAATGACACAGGGTCAAATGGGGAACACCAATCCCCATCTTGTTCAAACAGTCAGTGTTGGACAACAAACCATGGCTTCACAACCATGGCTGGTGTAATACCAACAACCGCAGTTCCAACAAGCTTACCAAGGATATGAGCAACAAGTCTTTGCAAGTAATGGGTGGCAGTATCAACCATATCATAATGGTTATGCCCATCAACCTTACCAAAGTTACCAACATCAAAGCATTATGCTGGTATGCAAAGGCCGACTGCTTAAACAATTCTGTCTTATCCTGGGTATGCTCAACCAAGCCTGAATCAACAGTTTCCCTTCGTAGCAACTCTAGAGTTACCGGATCTAGGTCGACTAATGAACTATCCAATTACATACGCCCCTTGGTGGCCGACGATTCCGCAAAAACTTCCGTCGGATATTCCTAAATTTAATGGAAATCCAGGTGAAGACCCATCGAATCGTGTGATGACCTTTCATCTATGGTGTTCATCAAACACTCTCAATGATGATTCGATTCGGCTTCGCCTCTTTCAGGGCACGTTAACTGGTCCAACTACAAAGTGGTATATCGAACTGCCTAGAGCTTCGTTTGATAACTTCAGCACCCTATCCAGAACCTTTTTAACCCATTTTCAGTTACCTATCAGGTACGAAATAGGAACTGAGCTGCTTACCAATTTCAAACAAACGACAACCACTCACATATCCGATCATATTCATGAGTGGCGGCATCGTCGTAAAATGGTAAAAACATATGTTCCTAATCAGCTATTGGCTGAATGGTTTATTAAGTCACTACTACCTGCTATTACAGAAGATGTGGCAAAGGGGGGAATCATCACTAAAGAGCAAGTTATTGCTTGTGCAAAATATCTAGACTTGATCTATACTCAGTCTGGCATGCTCTACGATAAAATCCCTGACACTCCTAGACTAGAATTCTCTGTTCCTCCGCCTCCTAAATCAAACAAAGACTCTCATGCCGACGATTGTGTGATAGGTATGACGAGCACTAAAACCGCAAAGGCCACATCAAAAAAGGCCCGAATGGTTTCGAGTCAAGATGAAAATGAGGAATTTCTAGCCTCGGAATTAAATTCCGTGTCAACAGACAAAGGAAAAGAAACCAAGCAACCAGGAGGCAAGAAGAAAAAACAAGGGAAGAAGAAAAACCAGGGAGACTCGTCTCCTAGAAAATCTTCTGCAAACCCTTCTAGGAATGTGAAACCAAGAAATCCATGTCATATATGTGACGAGGATCACTGGACCAAAGGGTGTTGATATAAAGAACTTAGAAAATCTTTCAAAAGTTGAAAAACCTCGGCTGTACTGACGGATCCGTTTCCAAACCCAGGAACAAATCTGGTTGCTAGCGAAAATGTTTCCTCATCCCAAGTGCTAATGTTGTCAGTCTCGAAGTAACTGAATGATGCTCTAATAACGACAAGGAATAAATATTACAGGAATCCACAGATGTTGAACAACAAGGATAAAGACCAACCTAGTAGTTCAACAACGACTTGAACAGCAGTTGTGCCACCCATCATTCCTGAGTTAACAATAAAACCGCCAAAGGGAGTAGTACACAAATCAACGTTTAATATAGTGGAGGATTTAGCTCAATCGCCATCCGTGATGTCGAATCTTGAGGTACTGCAAAATTGCCCCTCCCAAAAGCAAGATTTATTACCAGCAATAGGTGGGATTGACCCAACGGATTCCAATCTTGTATCTTTTAATCATAAAGGATACGACCCTCAGTGACCAGCTCAACTAGATTTCCTCATTCAAGTGAAAGCCCTGAACAAAACTGTTCATAGAACAATTATTGATGAGGGAGCATCAACATGTATCATGTCGATGACTTGCTGGAAAACTCTAGGGTCTCCGTCTTTGTCCTGACCATCAACAACATTAAAAGCATTTGATGGACGAACATACACCCCGTATGGGATACTAAGTAACTTGCAAGTTGAACTGGGGGGAAAACAGTAGAAATCGATGTTGAAGTCATCGACGAGAATCTTGATTACAACATCCTACTCGGAAGACCCTGGATATATGCCATGGTAGCTGTTGTGTCGACCTACTTTAGGAAAATTGCATTTCCTTCCTAAGGAGGAATTACAATCATCGACCAACAAATTTTTCTCCCCAATAGTTCGCAAGTTATGGGAAGCATTCCAATGATCCATGGAAGCCCTAACATGCTTCATAATATCAGAGTAGGCCTACTAAAAGACCCTACGTTAATGGGAGCTTTTACCCTATCGCCTCCTACTAATTTGGCGGAAGTGGCTAATGTAGGAACCTGCAATATGATATCTTCCAATCAAAAGATGTCAGAAAACGATGTTAAAATGGATCATTTGCAGGTCTTGCCTCTAACCCCATTGGAAATATTATAGCAATCAATGTTCTCAGCATGGGAGGCAAACCAACATCAACGCTCGTCAAGCATTTGGATAGATAGGTCTAAGGAATATGACACACCTTCAGATCCTTGGTCGCAAGTACACCCTACAGACGAAGGAATCATTCAATTGATGATGATTGATGGGGCACCATGGGAAGATTACCACCATCGTTCCCATCTTCCGACTTGGAAAGAAGATAATTCCAGCGACCTACACCATCCCTCAGTATTTGACTTTCTGACGAATACTGTAAACACGGTGGATTCCAAGAGAAACCTATCCAATATCGAAGAGATTATTGCCATAAACATCTCGACCAAAACAGATGTTGTAGAGAACATTCATGTTGGAAAATATTGTTCTTCTTCCAAACTGGAAATATATAGCACTCTCTTTCGCGAGTTTAGAGATGTCTTTGCTTGGTCATATGATGAAATGCTAGGTATTGACTCGAGCATAGTTGAACACGAAATTAAGATGTATTCAGATGTCAAACTGGTATGACAATGGCTAAGGCAGGTACACCCCAAGAAAGCCATTGCCATCAAGGCGGAAGTTGAAAAACGCCTCCATGCTGGTTTCATTTACCCCGTTCCTCTAACCAATTGGGTATCGAATATTGTTCCTGTGATGAAAAAACAAGGAACGATTAGAGTGTGCATTGATTACAGGGATCTAAATCAAGCTTGTTCGAAAGACAACTACCCTACACCCTTTATCGACCAGATAATTGATGAATGCGCCAGATGCAAAATATTTTCATTCAATGATGGATTTTCCGTGTATAATCAAATAAATATCTGCCCACAGGACCAGTCAAAGACTGCATTCATTTGTACGTGGGGCACATTCGCATATCGCAAACTACCCTTTGTTTTGAAGAATGCAGGGGCAAATTTTCAGAGAGAAATTAACTATGCTTTCCATGACATCAAACACATCGTTCAACCTTATCTCGATGATCTCCCAGCTCATTCGCGGAAGTGGACCAATCATCCGCGCCATTTGAGAGCAATATTTCTACGTTGCCGACACTACAAGATAAGACTCAATCCACACAAATGTGTGTTTTGTGTCGGTTCTGGTCATTTACTTGGCTTTGTCGTCTCAAAGGATGGGATTCGTCTTGACCCTTGTAAGGTTCAGGCAATCATTGATTTGCCTCCACCTTCAAGCATGCTTCAGATTCAGAAACTCCAAGGGAAAGCAAATTTCCTCAGAAGGTTCATTCCAAATTACGCAGAACTAGCTAAAGGTTATACTCATCTTTTGAAAAAGGATGTACCCTTCTTTTGGGACCAGGTCGCGCAAGCCTCCTTTGATGCCTTAAAGAAATCTCTAATACAAGCGTCATTAATGTATGCTCATGACTATCAAAAAGACTTTAACCTGTATCTGGCTGCAGCAGATACAACCATAGCAATGGTTTTAGTTCAAGAAGACAATGGAATTGAACATCCTATACATTATTTGAGATGAAACTTAAATGATCTGGAAATGAAATACTCCTACGTTGAAAATCTCGCCCTCGCGGTTGTTCAAGCAATATAGAGATTTTGACACTACGTCCTCTTCCGGAAAACTACCATTTTATCAGATTGCAACCCCGTGACTTATATATTGTCGCGACAGTTGCTGGGGGGCAAGTATTCGAAATGGATAGCAATTCTACAAGAGTTTGATTTGGAATTCAAAAAATCCAAATCAAAGAAATCCCTGGTATTCACGAAGTTACTATGCGATCTCCCATCATCCGAAGAAGCAATCGTGGATGAAAATTTGCTTATGATATCTTCAAGCGATTTGTGGTACGAAGATATAATCATTTATCTCTAGATACAAACATACAGGTCTAATACCTCATGCTCCAAACAATGACGTATTCGATACCAAGCAAAATACTACATGATCGCCAGTGATACTCTTTACCGTCGTGGTATCGATACAGTTCTGCGGAGGTGCCTCACCCTTGAGGAGGCCGAAAAAGTCCTGAATGACTGCCATTCAGGCGCGTGTGGGGGGCATCAATCTGGTTATGCTACGGCGCAAATTTTTTTATGAGCAGGATACTTCTGGCCAACAATGTTCAAAGATTGCATAACTGCAGTTAGAAGTTGTCATGCTTGCCAAATTTTCGATAGCAAAACCAGAAGACCACCCGTACTGTTGCAACTAGTAGTAGTTGGGACTTTCGCCAAATGGGGCATAGATTTCATGAAATGTAACCCCACCTCGACTGGGGGGCATGGGTACATAATAGTCGCGGTGGACTATTTTACCAAATGGGCTGAGGCGATGCCTACATTAAACAACAGTGGCGAAATGACTGCCCTTTTCTTTTCCAATCACATAGTCTCCAGATTCCGCGTTCCACAGGCCATAGTCACAGATCATGGATCACATTTTCGCAATCACATGATGGTTGACTTGGCCTCCAAATTAGGACTATCCCACGATATCTCTACTCCGTACTATCCACAAGCTAACAGACAGGTTGAAGCAATCAACAAAGTCCTAAAGTGCATGCTGTGAAGGATGATTGGAGTCCACAAATGGGATTGGCACCTAATCCTGTACTCGGCCTTGTGGGCATACCGGACATCGGTAAGAAAAGCAACCAGATTCACACCTTTCCAATTAGTGTACGGTTTGGAAGCAATCTTACTGGTTCAATGTGAAATCTCATCCCTCAAACTCGCAGTCGTCCTTCTCCCCGGAACCTCAGAAGAAGAGGCTCGTTTCTTGGAATTAATCCATTTGGATGAAACCCGTCATGATGCAGCTTTAGCTAATGAGGCTCATAGGAAACGAGTCAAAGCATAGTTCGACAAGAATGTCAAACCTCACGTCTTCTCAGAGGGTGACCTGGTTTTACTTTATGACCAGGAATCCGATAAATTGGGAGCAGGGAAATTCAAATCGTTATGGATGGGTCCCTATATTGTTAAATGAGTGTTAGCAAAAGGAGCCTATGAGTTTATGGACTATGATGGGATTCCACTGGCACAACCTCGCAACGGGTTGTACCTCAAGCATTACTATGCTTGATTTCGCATAGTAATCCTTGTGCTTTTGTTACATTTTTGTTTTCGCCAAGAGAATTTAATTTGGTTAAGTAATCCACTTTTTGCATTCATTGTAGATGTCGAACCTATTGGAATCATTCGTTGGATATGCCGACGGGGCAAGTCGTAGTTCGCAGAATCTGTCTTCTGCGGCATGGGCCATTTTCAATCCCAGAGGCGAGTTAGTAAGTTTTAGAGGAGTGTGTATTGGTTGAACCATGAACAATATCGCTGAGTACAACGCATTTATAGAACTCCTTTCTGATGCCATCACACATGGTATATGCTAACTTATCGTCAGGCTAGACTCACAGCTCGTCATTCTACAACTCACTGGCATCTATGCTGTACGAAATCCAGCTATCTATCGCATGTACCTAAGGGTCAAAATTTTAGAAAGACAATTTGATTTCATCCAATATCAACATATTTCTAGAAGTTCAAACACATTAACAGACTCATTGGCAAATTATGTGTTAGATAGACATTTGTGACATTTATAAAAAGAAGCATCACATCAATATATGCAGTAGGATTATGGTGATAACAAGTCACCGCTTGTGCAATCATGCGTAAGAGCCTAGTCCATCGACTCAGCACTCCAGTGGTCTGTCACTGCAAGCACAAAGGTAGCTCATTAGTCCTCACATCCAAGATACCAAGGGTAAGACCCTCAATCTGGTCTTGTAGTGCTGAAAGAGTCTCGGCCACATCAAGGTCGCGAAGGATAGCCCTCCCAACCGCTTCACCTGCTGGAGCGGCCGCTGGGTCTCTACGGCGTACTGCTGGTCGAACTAGGCCAACATCTACATGTGCACATGATTTTTGATTAGTCTTGATCATAAGAATATAAGAACATTATAAAAAACAATGAACAGAGATATGGTTAGAAGAAAATTACCCATGACACCCCACTACTCTCCAGCCGGCAGCACCAAATCTGGATCACCTCGGAAATCCATACCAGCATATGGGAACCTCGCATATACCATCTCTTGATGGTCAAAACACTTGAATAAGGTCTCAGAAAAAGAAATTTGGGGTTGGCCAGCATGCCGAGACATGAGATCGACCCATCTCTGCATCCGTGGTTTGGTCGGTGGAGGTAGGCCAAGTGATATATACTGTCGCTGCATCAGTGGGATTCGCTCCAAGGTGAAAGTAGTCAAAATAGAACCATAGCCAAAGTTCTTGGATCTGCCGCTCTTCAACTTGGTCAATTGTTCCTTAATCATAGAAAGTATTGCATCACACCAATTGAACACCTTCCGTTTAAGGCATTCCAACGCATACTACATATAAGATCTGTTAGCTATATGAAGAACAGAACTACCAGCCAGTCTAGAAAAAGTAAACAGGATGGTCCGCAAGGGCCAGTCAGTGACGTCTCGGATGTTGATATTTCCGTCCGCACTTGGCTGAGATCCCTCTCTACAATGCCGGCGAATGTACTCCCTCACAGACTCACCCCCATCGGCGGAGCCTGATAAAGAGAGAGGGGCACCATGCCTCGATAAGCCAGTCATAAAATAGATGTCCACCACTGTCAAGGGGATCGATTTGCCCCTAATCTGGAATACATGGTTGATAGGATCCCAGGCATTGAGGAAAGACTGCAACAAACTGATTTTTTTCCTCATGCTAGAGATACAGAAAAACTTCAGAAGGCCACAGTTCCTTAATGCAACCACTGTGCCTGGATCATGTAAAGCAACAGTGTCCTGTTCTTCATGCTCATGTTCTCGCCATGTAACAACCATTTTTCCTCGATGAATCTCTAAAAAACAAACAAGGGAAGAGTCAGGATCTTCATTTGGTGAAAACAGGCAAAAATTTCATGAGGAAACTATGCAAAAATTTTCCTCCCTGCGCCCATCGCACCCCAGCAAGTGTACTAGGAGCGATGCATATTGAATAGTCAGTGGGGACATCAGTATGCATCGCACCTTTAGACTAAGGAAGGGTGCGATGATCCTAGGGTGAGTTCTTCAAACCCGAGGGGCTCAACAAGACAGGAAAATGAGCTCAAAATACAAAATGAAAGACATGTAATGAAAGAGCACAAGTTTAGCTCTTACCTGGTCCGAACGGCATCGAGAATCATCCATAGAATCTCCTAGAATCCGCTGGTAAAAATTAGGGGGAAAAGCACCTCCAGAGCTCCAACAAACTAAATTTAAATGAAACAGTAAAATGAGAGGTAAAAGTCACTTTTAATTTACTATGCACATAATTCAAGTAAAATATTAGTGTTTTTAACTCATTTATCAAGCATGTGTTTTCATTTCTAATCGGTTTGATGAAGAAAATGAATAGGTAGTACAATCTTTGAAGGAACGAAATATTAAGGGTAAATAAAAAAATCAATGACCATCATGGCGAGCAATGTTATCGCAGAGTTCAAGCTCGTTAAAGAATAAACTCTCCATGAGCAGTTTTAGCACATAGTTCAAGCTTGTTAAAAAATAAACATAAGTCATGTGCAAGTGTCTCCCCCAACATTTAACCTCATTAAAAAATGAACCGGTAAATAACCATTGTGAATGCCTTATCGCCAGCTTTTGAGCCTTGGTCGTGTTCTCGCCATCACCTCCACTCTATTTTTAGCCGATCATTCACTTCCATATGATTGTTTACCCCTTTGAGGAACATTTGCAAAGAATGATTCTGCTAGCCATCCTTGTAAAACTGCCATGATTGGAAAATTCCAAATCCTACCTGGAATCAACCGCTACCCGAAACCATCACTCATTCCTCGAAAACGAGTCTTCTTTAAGCTCTTTTCACCTGACTCGTAAAATATGAAAAGATTGCCCAGCGATTGGCCTCTCCGGCTCGTTAAAAGGCATCGAAAGTGCTATCCCTCCTCTAGATTTTAATCTTTTTGGACTGGAGGGATTATTATACAAAAAGATCGAGCACTTGTCTTGTTCGGCTCGTTAAAACTATCGAAAATTCATCCCTTTTGTATTATTTTACGCTTTTTTGGACTTAAGGGATTATACAATGAAAAATAATCTTCGGATTCTTCTTTCCATTTCTTTCAGACTCTCTAAAATTGAAAGATACCGAGTTATCTTTGTCGTTAAACTTGTTAAAACCGAATAGCAACAAACTCACCCAAATGGACGAGAACAAGTTTCACTGTCGCTAGGCTCGCTAAAATATAGCGACAGGTTCGCCCGAAGGGCGGATTATAGAACAAGCATATGTTATCCTCCTCAAGCTTGACAAAAATAAAGAGGTACTGGTCAGCAATGACTAGCGAAAATTGGGAAGAAAACAAGAAGAAACTTTATTGGTAGCAAGTCGCTCTTGAACATGACAGTTTCCTTCCGCATCCATGCCGGGTTGGGTTGTTCCGTTCACTGGTCATCACCATTGGTCCATCACACCATCCATATTTGGGGTTAACGCTACCAATCCATCGTCAGTGTCGCCGATATGTTCAAGAGAAGTCATTCAACAATTCACCTAAGTCTCACCCACTGCAATACATTCATGCTTCATTCCTTCATGACCGCCACCTTGAACCCTGTATCATCAGTTTGTTTTCACCTCCAAAATCATTTTCTTCGTTCCATGTCGTTGATGTGGGATTCATTAAGGCCCTCCTGTGACAGGTCACTTCTTGTCGACATCAGCCCATTATCCAAGATGTTGACTTAGGAACAACCCTTTCAGTACTTTGGAGCTTGCATGCCTCAATGGCAAGTTTCTCACTTTCGGCAACAGGTTTACATCAATGGCCTTCGACCAAGAGATTTTACATGGTGTTCGATGCCAAGTCCCTTTTCACACCACGTGAATTGTACTGTAGTACCTTGAGGGTAATTGTCATTATTGGTGATTCCTCTCGCGCGTGTTAACAGCTTAAATCATTGGCTGGTAATCAGGCAATGTCTTTCCATGTTCGACTCCAGAACATTTTTCACATGGATCGACTTGTACTCCGAGTGAAGATTTAATGAGTTTTGAAGACCCCAGATCTAGTTTCATCCATCCGGGCTGTGATATATTCAGGAATATAAAAACATCTAGTGTACATAATTGCCGAACAGATGATCATCCAAATCAAAGTATGATGTGTCCATATCATCAGTCTGTCACATAGACGATCGTCTGTCCTATGTACATGAAAAATGAATTTATAAAGCTGAGCATGGGAATGGCTGCTTCATCTAGATCATGAAAAAATGTTGTCAAAATAATGTATTGTATTGTATCTTATTACAGGTCGCCTCCCAACTCGGAAAAACTTCGGATCCTCATAGTAAAGCATTTCACCCAACATAAAAAAAGATTAATGGCCTCATGCTTTAGGGGGAAACTGTTATAGAAATTTTTGGGTACTTCAACCCAATCACAAATTTCCATAAACTGAGGGCTCATAAGTCCCTAAAAGTGTTGCTTCACTGCCTAAAGGAACAAGGTCAACTGATTACATCATCTCCCAGAAGT
>APFE031329874.1:0-73395 GCA_000404065.3 Pinus taeda
TAACAATACAGATTTTTCTCAAGATTAATTCGGAATGAGTTGAGGTAATAAATTGTTCTTTCAATGAAAAAGGGAAGACTATTTTCATATTTATTTCTTGTAAATTTCAGATTTCCTGAACATGAATAAACAGATTTTATTTAGGATAATTGCACACTTCGATTTAGAATAAATAATAAGATGATGTTAAACGAAGTCAAAATTTTGATAAATCCAAGGAAAGATTTGAAGATTTGTGAGGTAAGATCTACATACAATTTCCTTCAAGGTATGCATTTACGAGCTCGTTCTCATCTCTTATTAAGTTTCTCTTTTCCTTAGTTTATTTTTTATTCCTGTTCTATTTTATTTACAGATTTTCATTTGTTTTCTCAAAACTTGAAGTAAGCAGCAAACCCATTTTAAATTTGCAACAGGTTTAGGGAAATTTTATTTTTGATTCACTAGAATTTGAACATTTTTAACTTTTCTTTCAACCATCAGAAAAACCAATTGAAATGTCAAGCAATATCATAGCATTCAACTTGATTTTCGTATTGCTGATACTTCAGTGAAAATGTTTGCAATATTCTTAGCTCGCTCATTTCCGTCAATCACATCATCCATATCGCATTTCGCATATCAGAGGTTTACAATTGAACATACTTCCATTATCATAAATGCCCGATCTCCAATAAATGACTTTATCGATATTGCGATGACCACATAATTCCGGACCCAACATAAAATTCAAATCAAGCTTATAAAATATCGCGTCCATCTAATCGCAATAAAAGTAGGGGGCATAATTTTAAAGGGCCAATGTCTCGGATCCGATATGTTACTAAATTTTCATCATAAAATTATCGGGTCCACTCTTCATTGCATATCGGCGCATCAAGAATTGTTACCTGATGTGCTTACGATTGTTGATCATCGATTAGACATGTCATCCATCACATCGCCAATATCGCAATCACTTCATCTCATTTTTATTTATGCTCACATCAGAATTCCGAATATGCAATGTGGGAACCACAATGTCAATATTCCCCAATCTCCATATAATATATCTTTAATGATGCGATCTCTTCATTTCATTGCGCATGTTCTCATCACCTGTTCTTATCGACAATTTGCTATTTCAATCGCCGATGCGATAAACTTCAATGCATGCTTCTACATACAATTTGAATCATTTGATAAGGCGATGTGTTATTTTAAAAAGTGAGCTTGGGTAACCACTATGGCAAAAATCAACTAATGACCAATTTGCAGTATATCTAAATCATTTCGAGTTCTTATATCTTTCAGTTTCAAATATATAATTCCATAATTAGATATGGAATTCAAGGCATCTCTATTTTCATATTTAAATTTTATTATTTTGGATTTAGTCTTGATTCTGGACAATTTACAAAATCATGGAGTTTATATGAACTTATAATATTTTGAGAAACAATCATTACTGCAAATTTCCATTCTCATTTCTGATGCATTTGTTTTCCCTCGAACATTAAGCATTCCATTTTTGCATTTTACTGCTTGCTTTAGTTTAGATAGAATAAATAATGATTCTGGGTTATAAGACTTTGGTTAGTTTGACTTCTTCAAGTTTTTAATGTTAATTAAAATAAGAAGTCAACTAGTTTGCAGAAACAGATACCTTTCAGGTAAGATCAAAAAACAATTATCCAATGGTAAGATTCATGTACCCACTTTCATTAATTTCCATTTTGTCACTTTAGTTTCAATTTTGTTTTTCTGATATATAAATCTGTTTTGCAGCTCTTCATAAAAGCTTCTGATCCTCTACCAGATCATATTTTCGAAGTCCATACATTTCTCTTGGATTAATTTCAAAAAGAAGTGATAATATTCATCGAAACAGTTGCACCAAGAAGTTTCTGAACCCTTAGTTTGTTTCTTTAAGCATTCCTTTTATTAGAAAATGATTAAGAAGATGCTTTGAAACCAGAAGATTGATATCAAACAGAAAGTTTTCATTGTGGCTGAATTTTATCGTCACTACTATCCAAAAAGCCTAAAACACTTACAACCCTGCAAGGTATGATTTTTCTAAATCTCGACATAAGAAGGATTGATTACACAATTATTTTCTCTCTTCATATTGTTGATACATTGGTATAAACATTCTTCTTTGAAGTTTATCTTTCGAAATTTGGATTTTCCTTTCCACTTTTAAAATTTCTTCATTTTATTTTTGTTTGCTAATTTCTTTTCTCATTTTAGCATAAGAATTATTTTTCCTTCGTTTTTCAGTTTTGATTTTGGTGACTTTGCCATGATTTATATGGAAGGCCTACTAGTTACCCAATAATGGTCAGCATACATGGAGGAAAATTGTTAATAATCATCTATTAGTTTTTTCGTAAATATCTTAGTAAAGTTTGATTTTCTTATTATCAAGGTAGACATACTTAAGGAAGAGATTACCAATTTAGAAAAATTGGAAAAGTATCATAAAATCTAGAGAAATTTCTTTTTCGTCAAAATTGTGATCATTTTGAGATTTCAATATTTTATTAGGATCTTTCAAAGTTCTACTATCAGTTAAG
Organism: Pinus taeda; assembly: GCA_000404065.3. Lineage (NCBI taxonomy): Eukaryota > Viridiplantae > Streptophyta > Pinopsida > Pinales > Pinaceae > Pinus > Pinus taeda. The sequence continues at coordinate 2,559 of APFE031329874.1, forward strand.
AAAAATTATTTTTAACCAAGTAAAGACACTTTACAGTGAAGCACCTTTAACTCTGAAATTATCATTCTTAACTCTTAAGGAGTCAATGATTCTTCTTGTCCCAAAGAGTCTTATTTTTCTAAAGTATAATCCAGATATATATTTAAACTTAAAAGATAAGAGGTCTCATCATGAGCCTGCTTACCATGATCATAGGAGAAAAATACGCTGACACTACCAACACTGCTAAACATACCAGGGTAATGGCTTATGATTGCAAACAATTATAAGACAAGGGGCCTCATCACGAGCCAACTTGTTCAGTCCAAATATAACCAGTGAATGGCATTGTCAACTATATGGCTACCAAACCAGGACAATGGCTTTTAAGATTTATAATAAAAATAAAAAATAAAAAATAAAAAATAAACATATATAAATGGATTTATCTCTAGGTCAATAAGTCTTAAAGGGATGAGATTCTAAATCATTGATGATTAAAAGGTAACCCTGTCGAGACTATAGACGTTTGCTGGCAGCAGTGGCTCTACTTGTGATAAATGAGTATATTTTAAAAGCTAAGATGTAAAGTGACCCTTGCTTTATCTCTACAACTAATTAAACACTGATATAGAGTTTTGAAATATTTTAATTTATGAGGAGTTTTAAGAAAAATTACAGTTAGATGATTCTTGTTTTTATTCAGACTAATAAACCTAGTCAAGCATGTCAAGCATAATTCTCTCTTCTTTAATTAGTTTTACTTTAATTTTAGGAAAATCTTATTCATATCAAACAGATATAATTGGTTCTTCTCCCGTGTGTCGCCATTGTTGTGGTAAAACACAACCCCCCCATTTTTGACTTGTTCACTTCAAATAATGGGGACCCTTTCTATAAATTTTTGGCTAAACGTCTTTTAGGATTTTTATTTTATTTGATTATCCTACGCGATTGTTAATTTTTCATTTTCTTTGGATTCTTGTTTTGATTGTTTTGTTAGAATCATTTTTTTATAAGCTTCCCATTGACGCTTGTTTCGCCTCATTTGGTCAACTGGTTTAAAAATGGTACTCCTTTGAAGTCCTATCATCTATCTAGTCTGGGTTAAAAATGCTATTTTTATTCTTTTTATTTATTTTTGGAATAGTTGTAGTTTAGATAGGCAAATTAGGCTTTAGAAAATTTCAGAACTAAACCAAACATCATTAAAATAAAATAAAAATAAAAATTATTTATATTAATTTTAGATTAATTAAATTAATTATTATAATAAAATATAATTTAATTTAATTAAAAATTAAAACTTAATATTTATATATAATATATATATATATATATATATTAAACAAAATTTATTACACTGGATCGCAAGATCGCATTGCAAAATTTCACTTGACACATTTATAAAACTCGCGATGACCCTTACCTCTCGATGTGCGATTGCGAAAATTCAAAGACGTTTCCTTTTAACCAAAGTCTCATATGAGCTTCATGGTTTGGTTTTTAGTTTGAAGTTTTTACTCAAACGTATGAGTAAAATAGAAATAATATAGTGTAGGTAGCTTAGTTTACTTTTACTTTTAAATATTAATTAATTTAAATACAAAATTTAATTAATTAAATTAAATTAAAACAAAAATTAACAATACATTTCTCGCATCACGATAACATATCGCAAAAAACTCATCGCAAAACTCTTCTCCCATAAACATCAAACCTTAACATATTTGCGAAAAGGTTGATGCGATAAACACTTAATTTCGACTTTGGTTTTGTTTTCAAACACGTTTGGAACTAATGGAGAATGTAATACGTACATGTTAATTATATTAATATAATTAATATATATTAAGTGTTAATACATGAATATTTAATTATTTTACTATAATTAAAATTAGTTAATAGATAATATATATAATTAATTTAATTATTATTTAGATTAATATTAATTAGTTTATAAATATTTAATAGGTTAGTTAATTATATTAATATTAATTAATAAATAGCTAGTTTAGTTTATGATTAACAATTAATTTAGAATTAATTATTAAAATAATTAGAATTCTAATTTAGGATTAGATTTTTAATTAAAAACTTTGATTTTTAGCCCAGCAATAGAATTTCCAGATTTACGCCAGTTTTGACTCATCAACTATTGAGACTCATAGATTGAGTTATACTTGGCCAAATGAGGCCCAGTACGGCTCATTGGAAAGACAAAATCAAGGAGAATATTTCTAAGGAGGTTTCACTAATATATTTGGTCATTAATTGAATCAAAAATCATGCAGAAGATCATGCTCCGAATTTCTAAAATAAAATCAATTCTCTGAGTTATTTTCTGCATTTTCATTTGTCCAAGCCTCTTCTAATTGCAGATTCACTCATCAATAAAATCCTTGGCCAATTAAACCATCTCAGGCATCAATAGAGAGTTTATATTTTATTTTCAAAGATTTATTTAAATAGAATTTGATTAGATTTGTCTTAAATGCCAAAAATGATATTTTGTTTTATTGATTGCATTTTAATTTATTTTGATTTCTTCTTGGAGGAAAACAGTAGAAAAGATTTGGAGAAAAAGATCTCAATCAATGAGAATGCTCCAGCAATTAAAAGATTGGAATTTTGAGCAAATAAAAGTGATTAGGCAGATTTCCTTCAACAAACTTTCATTTCAAGTATTCCTTTGTAAATATTATAAATAGCAAATTGCAGAATGTAATTAGGGGCTGCTCTCCTCTGCAATTCTAGAATTCTAAAAGCACTTTTGCAATAAGGATTTAGAGTTGTAGGTGGGAGGAGTGGAATCTCAAATCTGGAGATTATTGAGGTTTTTCTTTTACATCCTGAGTTATGTATAATGAACGGAGTTTGCACTATTGTAGCTCTGTTTTTGAAAGCAGAAGCTTAGGCATTGTAAAGGACTATTAGAGACCGGAGCTGGAGAAATGAATTCAATAAACTGGTATTTCAAATACTATTGTTTTAAATGCTAGTTTCATTTTATGATAACAGGAATGGTGTCAATTTACTTACATATTTTGATGCAGGAGCATCAAGACCATTTTTCATTTGTAAATATGTGATAAAAGGGGGGTGTGACAATTTTTAATATTTTATTAATTAAATTGTTATTTTAATAAAATAAGAGATAATTATGAAAAGTGAGGATTATGTAAATATTCGTTTTCTAAATAGAAGGATATGAGAGATATAGTTTAGGAGCAAAATTTGGGATAGGATTTCTATGTATGGGATTAGCTGAGAAAATAAGGGGATGAGAGATTTTTCTAAGTATTAATTTAGAAATTAGTTTCATTAATTATGGGTGAAAGAGGATCCTTAGGGATTCAAGAGTGATTTTAGGATTTTTGTTGAGAAGTTGAAGGGATTGAACTTAGAATAGATCATTATAAGTTATTATAAATTATCAAGCCTCAAAGACATTGAAAATCAAAGACAGAGAGAGAGAGAGTGCAGAGTAGGGAGTAGGGCTTCTACTTGGAAGCCTTCGGGCAGGTTGTAGAAGGGGGCAATGATTTGAAAATCAGGGCAAGGAGGAAGAATGTTGTTGATAGAACATCGAGAGATTGTGGAAGCGAAGGTCTGGCTTCAATGTCAAGTAGGGCCAATTTATGGTAAATCTGGCCACGAGAGGGAGGCCTTTGTAAGTTGGTAATTACTGTTGTATTAATGAATATTCATTCTGTCCCAATTGTTCTAATTTGATGGATCTGTGAGCTCTTATAACGTGTGAATATTTGCAACCCTTGTATGTACGCATATCTGTTAAGATGACTTGTTATTGAGTATGAATCTCTTATAGGAGGAGTCAAAACTCAAGAGACGTAGCCTTAGACCTATGTGCAGGAACTCACAGAACTGTACAAGCTCAGGTGTGATAGCGCTTTGGATCAGCAGTGTTGAGATCCATTTGTGCAATATTTGTGTGTATAATTTCTTTGTTAATTTTGAATCAATTCTCTGTGCATGGTGTCTTGTGTAATACAATGATGTAGAAGCCTGGGTATGCAGGGGATTGCCTCTTGAGTTTCACAGTATTCACAGGTTAGAATACGAAATTCTCCACAGAACAGCTACAGAAGCTTCACAACGATTTCGCTATGGTCGGTACGTCATGACTATTTTTTTGTGCGTCTATATAATAGAGAAGAGCTTTACCACAATTAAATTTCATTACACAATTCTAGAATCGTGAAGGAAGTTTGGTTTCTAGAAGGAATTTGTCAAATTGTGGATTTGACCAGTGAGAATATCAGAAAGTTCCTGTGAAATATATATATCACTGCTTCAATACCCTTTATTATCTATTGCTATCATCATCTGATATAATTAGTTTTAGTAGTCCGGATCTATTGCTTGCAGAGTAATTGCACAATTTCTCAGTGCTTGATCTCTTACATAGTTTTGTTAAGAGTTTGTAATATCTGCAACGGCGGCGAGGATTGCAATCAAGCCATTAACAATAGGCCCTGGAGCTTTTTCTGATGAATTCACTATCAGTTCTCCTCCTCGGGTGAGGATTCAGGATTTACTACATTTAGGAGATTGAACCTGTAACGAATGCCTCACATAGCAAACTCAGAAGAATGATTTGATATCGAGGAGATACGGATGTAATGCTGAGACGCATGTTTATAAGCATGGTGTTTAAGGATTCTAGGTTTTGCAGGGTAGAGCCTTGTATCAGGTGGTATTAGAGCTAGAATGCTCTGTTGAAGATATTTGTTTTTTTTTTTCTGAATGAGAACAGAAGGTTTTGTCGAAAACTAAAGTGTGTTTTGGAATGTGTGATGAATGATGGAAAGGAAGATCAAATTTTAAATCTGATATGCAGCATACACAATTGCAAGTGAACAAGATTGCAGGGAGGACAAGATCATGCAGGATCTTAAAAGTGAGACGATTTTTTGATCTGAAATTTATGATTTAAGTTTATGGTTGCAGAGAAAATGATGGCAGTGAACCTGGCATTCAGCTGAAGGTTAGATAGGGAGGACAATTGCAGTGTCCTGAAGAGAAAAGTGAGTTCAAGAGATAGCCTGAAGAGAGCAGAGGAGTGCTCAAGAGGTTCCAGAGGCAGTGAACCAGTACTTACCAAAAGACTGAGTGAGGAGAGCTTGGTGAGGTAAGCAGTGGCAGCAGGAGAGCTTGCTGTTGCAGAGGCTAGTCCAACTCATGGTGAAAAAACAACTAATGAAAGATGATCATGGAGGATCAGAGAAGAGGTTCAGAGAAATTCCACAGAGATGAGATGACTGCAAAAGTTTGAGAAAGAGAGATCACAGTAATAAAAGTACAATTGTAGGTACTAGAAGAATGGTTGCAAGAGTAGGAAGATCAGAATAGAGGATGGATCTTTCCACTGAAGGGAAAGAGAGTGATTTGGCGACAATTGCAGAGGAGGTTGAGGAAAATTGTGATTGCCTTGCTGAAAAAGGGACTTAGAGTTCTTGAGTCAGAGATGGAATTTGAAAATTCCACACGCAAATATGTTCAGAAGGAAGTATTGGAGGAAGCAGTCAAGACTAAAAAGTCTTGTGGTTTTAAAAATAATGAGTTGTGTATGTTTGCAGGTACAGTACAAGGAGATGAGCAAGCTTTATACTTTGTTCAGGAGAGAGAAGAGTTGAATCTGAAGGCTGTTCAGATCGATGCTGAGATAGCAAGATATCAGAAGGAAATGAAGACAGAGGATGTAGAAAATGATAAGTACTTTGAAAAAGAAAGCAGTAATGCTTTTGCTGTTACAGTACCAGAGAAAATTCTTGTAGATGTTGAAGAAGAGAATCAGTCTGAAGCGTAGAGAAGGGAAGTAACAGCTAATACTGTTGAACATTTTGTGCAAATTGAAATTTTATATATGAATGCAGGTGATGATGATATGCTTCAGCAATGCTATAGAGAAATTGCATTGTTAGAATATTTGTTGATGAATTCAGAGTATGATAGAAAGGTTGCAGTAGACGAAAGAGTTCAGTACAATGAACGAGAGCAGAACGACATCTTAGAGACAGATGAAAAGAAGGCAAGACTAGCTAATAGTCTCATGGTAAATGCAAATAAGCATACTAATATGCTGAGAAGGAACTCAGAGCAGCATAATGAAGTGTTGCCAGAGGAAGTTGAGGAGAAAGCCAGTGAAGATTTTCTGAGTCCTGAAAAAGATTTGGAGCTGCGGATGACTAAATCAACAGGTGAGACCATTGGGTCTTGTGATTTTGAAGCTGACAATTTGATTGTGTTTACAGGTTATGTTGAAGACAGTCCATCATTTGAGATTGTCTTGGAAGAAGAAGAATTGTTGCAGGTAGAAGATGAGACAATCATGTCTCCTATGCAGAGGCTTGTTTCCATGGGTGACAAGAAAGAGTTGGCTTGTCTGAATAGCCAAGAGTATACTGGTGGGAAAATTTTTGGAGTTGCTACAGTAGTACAAGATGAAGCTACAATATTTGCAAAACTTGATTGGATTTCCAGAATCAATCAAGATGATAATGGACAATTTCCGAAGATGGTCGAAAGAGAAGATGGAGATTATGCTGGAGTTAATTTGCAGCATGTTGATGAAATTGCAGATGATCAGCAAAGGAATGTTGCAGAGGAACAGGAAGTTTGGGAGGCCACAACATCCATACTAACAACTAGAGCAACATGTGGAGCGATATTTACGGTGGCAGCTGAGACAACACTAACAGCAGCAATATTTATGGGGGCACCGAAGCCTTATGTTTTTCATTCTAATAATTGTTTTGTGAGTACAGGTCTTATTGAAGATGCTGGAGAAAATCTGTTAGACAAAGAAATTGAACTGATGAGGCGGATGATGATGAAAGTATCCTGGAAGAGGCCAGCAACGGTAAAACAAAAGGAAAGTAGCAAAAGAAAGACAACAGAAGATTGTGAAAGCCTAGTCAGTGGAGCAATGCAGCATAAAGTATGGAAACTTGGAGAAGAACATCAGAAAGAAACAGTGGCAAGTGGAAAGTTACAGCACAAGATATGGGATCCAGGCATACACAGATCCGAACACATGATCAGGGGATCATGATTAATTTTAAGGTTGGGTGTATGATGCAGGAGCATCAAGACCATTTTTCATTTGTAAATATGTGATAAAAGGGGGGTATGACAATTTTTAATATTTTATAAATTAAATTGTTATTTTAATAAAATAGGAGATAATTATGAAAAGTGAGGATTATATAAATATTCTTTTTCTAAATAAAAGGATATGAGAGAAATAGTTTAGGAGCAAATTTGGGATAGGATTTATATGTATGGGATTAGTTGAGAAAATAGGGGATGAGAGATTTTTCCAAGTATTAATTTAGAAATTAGTTTCATTAATTATGGGTGAAAGAGGATCCTTAGGGATTCAAGAGTGATTTTAGGATTTTTGTTGAGAAGTTGAAGGGATTGAACTTAGAATAGATCATTATAAATTATTATAAATTATCAAGCCTCAAAGACATTGAAAATCAAAGACAGAGAGAGAGAGAGTGTAGAGTAGGGAGCAGGGGTTCTACTTGGAAGCCTTCAGGCAGGTTGTAAAAGGGGCCAATGATTTGAAAATCAGGGCAAGTAGGAAGAATGTTGTTGATAGAACATCGAGAGGTTGTGGCAGCGAAGGTCTGGCGTCAATGTCAAGTAGGGCCAATTTATGGTAAATCTGGCCACGAGAGGGAGGCCTTTGTAAGTCGGTAATTACTGTTGTATTAATGAATATTCATTCTATCCCAATTGTTCTAATTTGATGGATCTGTGAGCTCTTATAACGTGCGAATAGTTGCAGCCCCTGTATGTACGCATATCTGTTAAGATGACTTGTTATTGAGTATGAATATGTTATAGGAGGAGTCAAAACTCAAGAGACGTAGCCTTAGACCTGTGTGCAGGAACTCACAGAACTGTACAAGCTCAGGTGTGATAGCGCTTTGGATCAGCAGTGTTGAGATCCATTTGTGCAATATTTGTGTGTATAATTTCTTTGTTAAATTTGAATCAATTCTCTGTGCATGGGGTCTTGTGTATTACAATGATGTAGAAGCCTGGGTATGCAGGGGATTGCCTCTTGAGTTTCATAGTATTCACAGGTTAGAATACAAAATTCTCCACAGAACAGCTACAGAAGCTTCACAACGATTTTGCTATGATCGGTACGTCATGACTAATTTTTTGTGCGTCTATATAACAGAGAAGAGCTTTCCCACAATTAAATTTCGTTACACAATTCTAGAATCATGAAGGAAGTCTGGTTTCTAGAAGGAATTTGTCAAATTGTGGATTTGACCAGTGAGAATATCAAAAAGTTCTTGTGAAATATATATATCACTGCTTCAATACCCTTTATTATCTAGTGCTATCATCGTCTGATATAATTAGTTTTAGTAGTCCGGATCTATTGCTTGCAGAGTAATTGCACAATTTCTCAGTGCTTGATCTCTTACATAGTTTTTGTTAAGAGTTTGTAATATCTGCAACGACGGCGAGGATTGCAATCAAGCCATTAACAATAGGCCCTGGAGTTTTTTCCGATGAATTCACTATCAGTTCTCCTACTCAGGTGAGGATTTAGGATTTACTACATTTAGGAGATTGAACCTGTAACGAATGCCTCACATAGAAATATCAGAAGAATGATTTGATATCGAGGAGATACGGATGTAATGCTGAGATGCATGTTTATAAGCATGGTGTATAAGGATTCTGAGTTTTGCAGGGTAGAGCCTTGCATCATATGTGTGCACTTTTGTCGGTATGGGTAATTTTCTTCTATTTTATGTTGTCATTTCTCTCTGCTCTTATGAGCTGAATTCTGATTTCTGAGTAACTATTTACTCATAAATCTGTCTTTTAATATTGGATGAATAGATAGTGATATGTTGTGAACTTATTCCGCATATTATTGTTTAATTATTCAAGTTACTAATTAACTGATCAATATCACTTTGTGAACTTCTTCCTGAGTGTTGCTGATTGATTATTTCAGTTAAAGGGTCTCAATAGGATGTGTTTGGTATCCATAATGTCAGTTAATTGAACTGCTTCATTAACTTGATATTCATTTGAAACAAGACATTTAAATCTCAATATTTTAAATACCCACTCTTGGCTAGGTTAGATCTATATCTGCCTAATTGAGATAGGATTAAGATAGTTTATTTTTGCTTGCATCTTAGAACAAGTTTGCATTTAGAGTAAATTCTACATTCTTTTAAGTCCTCTTCCCAAAGAGGCAAACTTTAGTAGTGGATTAGCTGAGCCCTAAATTAGCTTAAGGATCACTTTCTCGCTTGATCAGCTAGAAGGACGATCTGATGTCTCTTTTCCATTGGTGAATGAAAGTCATATTTTGAAGCCATTGGAGATTGAGAGAAGGTACCTGGACCTAGTTGAACCAGTCGGAACCACCATTCCAAATGGAAAAGGAGCTATTAACCAAGGTCCGGACCGGGTGGTCTCCCCCATGTTGTTGCAGCGATTTTCGAGGCTTCAACAAAACCCTAGCCTATTGCTACGCTTTTGATACTTTTCTAGACTAGGTCTGTGTTTTTTCCTTTTGGACCCCTTCCCCTCACTCAATCCTTGAAATTCCAGTTTCCCCTACTTCTTAGCATCCATCCATACCCCCCAAAATTTTCCTAGGAATTTAGAAGCCCCCTATCCCATTTATTTCCCTTCATTCCTATAAATTTCCCAAATCCCCTGTTTGGCCTACACTAAACCCAAATTTCCTCTCCCATTGAGCTAAGGTTTTCTATGGAAATGAAAGACATATAAGAAAAGGAGGCATAAGGGAGGTCATATCAGCAAGTATGAGGCCACTCCAACTCATAAGCATCATGTCTCCATCATTTAAAAAAAAAAATTCATTCCAAGGGACAAAACCATTTGCCACACATAGGGCCAATTTTGCTTCAAAGTATGTTTCCAACCAAACAGAGATGAATTTTACAAACGTGAGAGAGGTGTTTGTCCATAATAGGCGAAGGAAAAAAAACCTCCTTCACTTTTACACAGGTGTTATGGTTTTGGAGAAATGTAAAACATACATGTGCTACAAGAGGTTTTATGCACTTTTGGAGAGACCTTGGGAAAATAAATTATTCTCCTAGCTGGAGTGTCCATATGACTTGCTTGATGAGTCAAATGAAAACCTGACTAGAAGATATTACTGATGAGCTACCAGGAGCTCAATTTGGAGTTGAGGAAGGCCTCCAAAATTTTCCTGCAAAACCACATTGCATTTTTTCACCCCCATTTTGCACTTTTTGACCAGTCTTGGGAGAATTGATTTTTGAGGGGATATACTTGATCATTCTCAATTCTTGATAGGTCCATTGTCTAGAGAAGAGAGATATTTCCAACGAGCTATCATGATCTCAATTTGAACACCGGAAAACCCGTCAAAAGTGGAGCTGAAGTTGGTGTTGCACTTAGGAGGGAGGCGCTACACTTAGAGCAATGGTCGTTGCCTTTTTTAACACAGGCACTACTATTTTGGGCTAGGTGTTGTGCTTTTCCTAAGGACCTACAAATGAAAAATGGCCACCACCATTGGATTCATAAGGCCAAATACAGTTAGGAAAACCACTTTGCTAAGTTTCTTTGGGTCAACTCGGCAGTCAAAAGGTCAAAAAACACCCAAAAAATCTTGTTTCCGCCTTGTTTTGGAGGCTGGTGCTGCGCGTTTGACCAGTCTTGGGAGAATCAACTTTTGGAGGGTCAAAAATTGACCATTTTCGAAAATAAGGGTAGATCTGGAAACCAAACAGGACAATCCTGCGCTCAATTTGGACACCGGGAACCCCCTCCGAAGCGGAGTTGAAGTTGGCATTGTGCTTAGGATAGTGGCATTGCACTTTTGACACAAATTTCCTGAGTTTCTTCATTTTGTTAATTTTCTTTGTTTTGATAGTTTCACCTTGACAAATCATATTTTTACCCATGTAATTGATGGATGTAAATGTAATAATGATGTTTTTACTGTTACCTAGGGTAAATACATTAGGTGAAAACTTTTTTGGTGATGTAATGAATCGGTTTCCAAAAAGTGAGGGATGAGTCACTTTGACCACCCTACACTCTAGCTATCAATTTAGTTTTTGGCGGAACTTCTCCTCCTCTCATGGAATCAACCCCGAGGCTGGGAGGAGTTTGTTTTAGGCCTATATCATGTACTTTTTCAGTCATTCTACAGGTTGGATTCCATTGGATGGTGTACTAGTGTTTCAGACTTTCGCATGGAATATATTGGATGAGTTGTAGCTATTTTGGTGGGGTTCCTGTGGCATGGTGTTTTGATATTGTTTCCTCTTCAGTTACAGATGTGTGAACGTTTTGTACCTTTCATGATCCATTTCATTCTAAATATGTTTGATTTTCAAGGTGTAATAAGCATAATACATCTTCTATGCTCTGTTTTGGGAAAATCATCATAATTTGTTTAATTTCTTCAGTTTAAAAAGAATTCATGATTTTCATGCTCTTTTTAGCATCTCATCAGTATAAGCCATTTCATAACTATACTACAAAGTTTTAAAGTAACTTGCCTACCTTGCCCCAGCAAATGTCTACAATTCTAATTCTCTTTTGCCCTGACCTAGTTCACTCTCTGACCTAATTCACTCATCCAGTGACTACACCAATCAAAATCAAATCAAACAACCCTGGACTACTATATCTAGCCTAAAACCCTAATCTATCCAACACTCTTGGTTGTGATCCTTTGTAGAGAGCCCTCTCTGGCTTGGTAGGGCTAGCTACCAAGTCAAAAGATTGGTCTGTGGTTACCTCAACTAGACTCTTCCTTAGCCTTGGAGATCCGAAGGAGCGATAACACCATCCATAGAAGCCAAGTATAAAGCATTATGCATGCTGCTTGTGAGGCATTGTGGCTCAAAAGAATCCTTGAAGATGTTGGAGAAAAGAAACAAGTACCTACAGTAAGTTCCATCAATTTGGAAAAGAATTTATTGTATCATGCCAAATGAAGGCATATTGAAACAAAACATCATTTTATAAGAGAAAAAATACAATGAAAAGAAATTGACTTGGCATATTGCAATACAAATGAAAAAGTGGTTGATATATTTAACAAGCATGTTGGAAAGACTAAGTTTGAAATTTCTAAAATTAAGTTGTGTCTTGTAGAAAATTCATTTCTCTTTTAAAGGGGAGTGTTAGGACTGACTGAGAAATGAATTAATTGTTAAAGGTTAAAACTAATTGTTATAGAATTACTCAGAAGCTACCTAGGTTTAGAGCGAGTGTTTAATCATGTTTGTGACTTTAGAAGTTGATTGATCTCTGAGTTTTCCTTATAAATTATAATTCATTTCAGAGAAATGGATCATCGAGTGATTTGCTTATGTGAGATTGATTAGTTTATAACCATATTTTATTTGATTTTCTGCTACACATGAAAGCAATTATTAACAAGAAGCAAATAGAAAAAACATAACGTGGTAGATGAATCAATTTTTGAGTTCAAGTGAACCTACAATAATGAGACTAATTTTTTGTTTTAGGCATAAATGTATTTTAAAATGAAGCTAAATCCATTTATTCTTTCTTCATACAACTATCCCTTTGGCCATTGAGTTTCCTTCTTTTGTGACATGCATTATTTCAATTATTTTTTTTTCCTATACATGTCAAAAAAACAATCACTTTGAAATTTTCTTATAACTTCTTTAACTTGATTATCCAAAAGTTTAAGATGAATATGTAATACTTTGTCTAAATCATCCATCTATTTATTAATTATTTATAATCCCCATAGATTTAATTAGACTTAAAAAAATTTCTCTAAAACTTTGAAACATCCTTAAACATGAGTTTAATGAAAGTATTGGAGCTTTTTCCCAAGTTTACCATTGCTTCAAAGAGATTAGCAATAATGGGCATTAAATTGAATAAACAACTTATGGAAATTATTTTTTCTTTAGGCTCTTAATGAATCATGAAAAAGGTTATAGGATTAGCATTTGTTAACAATCATGTCTGATTTTTTCCTTGTAGTTTTTTAATAATTGGAATTTTGTATTCTAAGACTAAATCTCTTATTGTGACTAAATCTATTATTTGGTGACTAAATATCTTATTTGGTGGCCCTTCTAAAATAATGGAATCTACTTATTCTCAAAAATAAATTGATTTCTTGTTAGCCACACTACCCAACATGTCAAAAAAGGAATAATCCTCCACTCGTTTATATTTTTCTCTCCCCGCCAACGTCTTAGGGTTTTCTATATTGTTTGACCTACCAAACCTCTCACTAAACCCATTATTTTCTCATTTCTAACTATAGTTTCACATAAGATAATTTAGAAAGTATTAGAGTCGGTCTTTGCATCCCTCCGTTAGAGATCATTTCTCTTATTGCATTTCATTTTTAGGTGTCTCACTCGATTCACTCAGTTGCATTCTGCTAGGGGCATGCCATAATCTGACGGAAGGATCTCGTTATTCATTACCCCTCAGCCTTGCACTGCTGGCTCATGTCTGTTCATCGAAATCAAGTTCTTGAGTCACTTACAGTCCTGGTTTAGTCTTTTGATTAGCAAGAGTCATTTCAATCACTAGGTCTAGGGTTTCACAGATCGTGTCTTCAAAATGTCCAATAATGCCAGTAGGCCAGAGGGAGGTTCTTAATAAGTTGTCATTTCAAATATTTTCATCGTCATATGGATGGATTTCGACTTTTCTTCAAAACTTTGTTTTGAAGAAAATTCGACATTTCATTTTTTGTAATAATTTGCAAAAAAATTTCAGTTGTTGAATTCTTCAGGTGCAACCTTGGTCTCCTTTGCCAAATTCCATGTTAGCTATCCCTACAAAAAATTGCCAAGAATTTCGTCATTTTAGTCAAAAAATCAAAAAGGAAATTTAAAAGTAGACTTGTATTAAAATGTGAAAAAGTGCCAATGCCAAACATTACAAAGATGGGTTTTGGAGAGTAAAAAATCAAATCCATGTCCTTATAAAGATATTTCTATGAGGATCAATGTCATTTGCAAGCCAAGACCAAAGAGAAGCCATTGAAAGAAAACTGGTTGAGTAAGTGCGCAATTTGGGTGAAGCTGGATGAAACTTGACCGATGCAGTGCATAGAGTAGGTGGCGCGGAACACTAGGGAGTCGCAACGCACTGGGAGAAACCACACAGTGTAAATTAACACGGGCGCGACGCATTGGGATGGCACGACGCATTGGGTATGCGGCGCGGCGCATACAGTCCAAGGCTCGAATTTGCTTGAAATTTATCCAAATTTCTCATAACTTGCGTGGATTTGCTAGGTAGAGTCGTTATCTTGATGTTTCATCCATTTTTGTGATAAGTTATGGTGGTTTATGGATGATAATGATTGAAACAAAAATCTTAAACCCTACCTCTAAAGTACCTCAAAGGAAAATTGCTGTGGATTTCAAAATCATTGTTTTGCTACCAAACCTACTCCTCCATCTCATTTCTCCCTTCTTTCCATCATTCCCTTCTCCCCCTTATTCCATTTCTCCCTAATTTCATTCTTCCCTATCCCAAAAAAATTACTAAACCCCTATCCCCAATTCCCTTCCACACATTTCCAAATGTAAAAACCCCAAACCCTACCCCATACAACATTCCCAAACCCTCCTAAACAAATTTGTCCGAAAAGTCCCTAATCCCTTAATATTTTCCCCCTTCCTAACAGTCCCTTGTTGCATTTTTACCCTTGGTGGCAGAATTCAACCACATCACAAAAGAGTAGTCCAACACAGTTTTATCACCAGCATCTATTTCTCCAAGGCAGTTTGTATAGCAGCAGTTATGTCACCTGGTCAGTCATCTGATTATGAAATGGAGACTCAAAGTGACTCACCCACGGAGGGACATGCACCCCGGAGGTCTCATAAAGGTGGCAGACATGTTAGAGAAGAACTAACCACCCTTAAAGAATTGCAGGCCCGCCCTCTTACTGTCTTTTGTTTCCAGTTTCAGTCATGCTATGAATTTTGTGAGAAGGTTGCTACTGTTCAAGTCCATCAGGAGTTGGCTCACTTATTTGTATTACATTTACATGGTGATCGAGTTACTTTGGCTGGTGTCACTTTCACACTTACACCAGATTCTATCTCATTAGCAACCAGCATACCTAACATTGGAGAACCATGGAACAAGAGGCAGAAGATTGATCAGCAACATTATGAGCCATATATTAAACCCGGTTTCTTGAGTCAGCTAAAGAGAGTGTTCCCTTTCCAGTATCTCAAAGATGAATATGCTCCATTAATAAAATTAATCATGAAGTATTTCAGTTGTGAAGGTCGCTTCTCCCGAGTATATGTTTATCACATCAGGTTGCTCATGCATTTCACTCGGGTACGGATGATGAGCATCCCATATTTCATATGCCGAAACATAGAGAGGATGACCGCCCTTGTGCAGCACAAGACCCCTGAACAGTAGTTCAACAGTATTTGCCATTTTTCTCTCATCAAGATTTTGGTGGTTCATCAGCTTGGATTAAAGGGTATCACTTGGGATGATTTCATCTCTCGTGACTTTTTCAGAGCTTCACAGGGACCTTCACAGGTTAGGCATGAGACTGGTGGACCTTCTCATCAGCAAGAAGGCCATGATGCACACACTACTACTATATCGATCTTCATTACTTATTAGAAGGGCACGAGGCAGTTATTTGCAGCAGCAAAGCGAGTGTTATCTCCACCCGGGGTGGAAGGGGCCTCGCTTCCGACATCAGCATCATAGGTACAGGACAGCAGCAAGAGGTCAATGCAGGACGAGGGGCCTTCAGGTGAGTGAGAGACTGATTTCATTCTCATTCAGGATGTTGTTACAGACATGGGCTCACAAAATGCACATCTTAGAGAGATCATCCAGGAGCAGTAGACAGAGATCACAACCTTGTCCCTTGACTTGGAGAGGGCTAAGTGGACTATGAAATACTTAGAGCAGAGGAACAAACAGCTCCAAGATCAGCAAGCAATCATGGAGTTGCAAAACATCCGGGACAATCGCCAAGCTGCCCAAAGGAGGAGGATTGAGCTCACTTCATTGGAGCAAGAGATTAATGATGCAGGGGTCTTGGCTCGAGAGAATTAACATCCACCTGGAGAGATTGCTGGAAAAGGCTGACAGGGACAAATCATTGTTGAGACACATGGTTTTCCACTACAGGGCATACAATATGAGTTCCAAGGCACGAATAAGGAATCTCAAGGCAAAATTGAAGAAGGCAACAAAGAAGAAAAAGAGGCAAAAGGAGCATGATCACCTTTGGATATTGGCCGAAACCTCTTTAAACCAGCATGACACTTGATAGAGAAGGTACAGCCCAAATTTCAAGAAATTTGGAGCAATTTTTTCATTTTTGAAAATTTTTGCACTGAAAAGCAGGTTTTGCCTCCCTATGCGCCGTGCCACGCAGCGCTCTTTTTTGCTAGAGGGCTCCAAATTGCAAAAACTTTATATTTTTGGATTTGGCTTGAAACATCATGACTGCTGGTGCATGGCCAAGAAGTTTGGGCAAGTTTTGAGTCCCCAAGAGGTCAAAAACACTCAAAAAATGACCTCACTGCCCCTATTTTGACACACACGAAGAAGTCCTGGGAGATTTGATTTTTGGAGGGGCAAATGGACACCAAATTGAAACATTCTACTTTGGCTGGAAAGTAGACAGGCAGGGCTTTCCAATGAGCTATCTTGAGCGCAATTGGGACTTTGGGAAGGACCTAAAACTTAGCTCCAAAGTAGCGCAAGGCATAGAGGATTTGGCACGACGCATAGAGGATTTTTGCCAAATTTTTCACCTTCCAGCTCAGAAATCGGCCATTTTTGACTAGTTTTTCTTTTTGATGTAATTATTGACCTATCTTGATGTAACTTCACGACTATGATGTAATTTTGTCACATATTTACTTGTTCTAGAGGATTCATACATTAAAAAGTGAAAATTTAATGAATGAATCAGTTTCCTACCTTATAGAGGCAAGTTGTTTGATTGCCTAGATTTTAGTGCTTTGTTTAGAATTGGTTGAAACAGCTCCTAGAATGATGAGCTCGACCCCTATAGGGAAGGGAATTGGTTGGGCTAGTCTATGTCATGTAATTTCTAAGTCTTTTTCAGGTTTGGACACTTGGGATTGCTTAGCACTTCATTGTACATTCTATCTGCATTTTTGGCAAAGGAAAGACCAGGGTTTTGCAACACTTGTTGGGATCCATGTGGCTCTGTGTTTTGATGGTGTTTTTCTCTATGTACTTTTAAGTTTATTAATGTTTATGTGTATCATTTTCCCTTCTCTTTACTTCTGAAATTAAACAAATGAGTGATTAAGGTAGAATTCACTGGACTGTTGTGCTCTACTTTGAAGTTTGTCTAATTTTCAATGTTTTCATCTATTTTAGGAGGACTCTTGAGACCCTCTTGCCCTCCTTGGCTCCTCACCGGTCTGATCCATCCATTTATTCATTCTAAATCATCAAAACAATTGCCTTCCTTGCCCCAATCAGAACTCTGCAAAAACTGTGCCTCATCCCCGGACCCAAATTTGCCTCTCCCATTTTCCGACTCAAAAGCCCCAAAAACTCAAATTCAAATCCTTGTACTTCATACCTAGCCTAAAATAAGTTTTTATTTTAGTCATCTTGAGCCCCATCGATTATCCTTTGTCGACATTGACTTGGAGAGAGCCCTCTCATGTCCTCGTAGGGCTAGCTACGAGGCTGAGCATGGTTTGATGTGGACCTAGAACCTTACCTTTCCAACCTGAGGTAAATCTAGGCTCTAACAGAA
This sequence comes from Pinus taeda, assembly GCA_000404065.3. Classification (NCBI taxonomy): domain Eukaryota; kingdom Viridiplantae; phylum Streptophyta; class Pinopsida; order Pinales; family Pinaceae; genus Pinus; species Pinus taeda. Next base: position 20,368 of record APFE031329874.1, read on the forward strand.
AGCATATGATATATATCTTCATCACTCTCTTTGCAAATATATCATTATCCTAGGATTCTACTTTTCTCTTATCTATATATTCTCCAATGTTAAAACTTTATTTTGTAATTTTGTTAGGTCCCTATAATACTAGTGTATCCCCCTTATTGTTATTGTTGTGTCCATGTAGCCCCCATATTGTTATTGTTGTGCTCCATAGAATCCCACTATTTTTATTCTTATGCCCCATAGAATCCCACTATTGTTATTGTTGTGCCATTACATTATTATTTTTATGTAGACTATGATTAACGTGACCCCTTAGACTTCTATATATACAAAGGGGGCCTTGTCATTTGTATCATCCAAGAATTGTTCATTTATGTAATGTAAAGGATGTTTTCCCCTCAAAAGAGGATAATTTGTAAGTTGTTTACCTATCTTTTTGTGAGTTGGTTACATAACATTTGGCATCAAAACTTTGGACTCTAGGGTTTCGCTTCTTCAAACAAGTCATTGTGAAATTTTCATTATAACTATTTTTCTACGAGGCTTTAAAAGCTGAAATTTTTAGCACGTTGATCTGAAATCTTGGTGCACTTCTTGTAACAATTTTAGATCTTGGTTCACTATATTTTTGGGGATATGATTTGGGGATGTTGGGTTTTCACAAGCTCCAGAATTCAGTCTCAAACAAGTGACCTAGGGAAAATCGTCATAACTTTTGTTTCAGGAATTAGATTTGAATTATGTAAAAATTAGATGAAATATCACAAACTATAGTTTTTTAATATCAATTTCAGGGTCGAAGGTTGAAACAGTGACATGTGGCATCCCATACAACTTCACTCTACTAAACGAGTCCATAATCAGGCCATCGTGGGAGATTTTTCATAACTCTTTATTGAAGAATAAAATCATGGTCAGACTTGTATTTTTGAAAATAAGACTCAAAGGGCTAGCACATTAAGAAATTTCAGAACTTAGAGATCCAAAATTACAGAGTTACAACCATTTCAAGATCAAGCTCCTAAAAGCAATAAAAAGGTGCGCATGTATTTTTTGAATTGCATAAATTTTGTTTAAAAAAATAGTTTGAAGTGATTCCAAGGGCATATTGAAGCATATATTAGTATTGGTTCTAAAATGCCTCTCAAGAAAAATAATTCTACACCATTAAGCCCTCAGAAATATCTACTATGACGCATGAAGAGGAAGAATTGCAACATGATATATCAAAATTATGATACCAAGTGCAACAAATATCACTCTCACGAAGAGAAACTAAAGATGAACTAAAAGGGGACATGGATGGTTTAAAATCGGAAATAAAAGGTGACATGGATGGTTTAAAATGTGACATGAATGGTTTAAATGCAAACATGAAAGGTTTGAAGGAAGGTTTGACAAAGTTGTCGCAATAAATGCTTCCCGGTAGTGACAAGGTAATCCATGAAAATCATGATGAGGACAAAAGGAATATGAATTACGATTTTAGAGACTACAATGTGGGGTTTAAGAGCCACCACATTTCAAAGATAGATATGATAAATTTTGATGGTAAGGATCCAGTAAAATGGATACTACAAATGAAGCAATATTTTGATCTACAAGAGGCGCAACCCTCACAAAAGGTATGTATTGCATCTTTATTTTTAGAACCCAATTAGTTTGTATGGTATATATGGCTTTGTTCTCGCAAACTACTTGTCATATAGTCAATTTTTATGGAGGAAATTATATCACATTATGAAGATACAAAGAGAAACACCTTCTTTAGCCAATTGATAAATTTCAAATAAAATGGTTCAATAGTGGAGCACATTGAAGACTTCCACAAATTGAATAATAGGGTAACCACTATTCCAGAGGAGCATAGAATTCATGTCTTCATAAGGACTTTAAATATAACATCCAACATGAGGTTCGCCTTTGGGAACCTCATTCATTAGAGAAGACATTCAGGGTGCAAAGAAAAGTTGAAAGAAAAATTATAGCAACAAGGAAGTATACCACTCACAACTATAAATATGGAAGTGTTGTTGCTCCTAGTCTTCCACAACGTACAAGGTTGACACCACAACAATTGGAAGAAAAAAGAGAAAATGGGCTTTGTGACAATTGTGATAGAAAATACATTAAAGGTAATAAGTGTGTTGATAAGAAATTATTCTACATAGATTGTGAAGAGGAGGAAGAAAAGGAACAAGAAACATCAAAAGAGGAGGATATACACTAGGGACCAACCCCAGACAAATAAGAAATGAATCTGACCATATATCGTAATGCATTGGCAGGAATCATAACTCCTCAAACTATCAAGATAGAAGGATATATCAAGAAGAAAAATGTAATAGTGTTGATTGACTCGGGTAGTACCCATAATTTTATTCATTGTAAGATAGCTAAGGAATTGAATTTCTTCCTATATCTAGCACCAAAGTGTCAAGTGATGGTTGCAAATGGAGGAACTATAAATTTCTCTAAAAAGTGGCATAATATCAAGCTAACCATGGGGAAACATGTATTGAATAGTCCAATGTTTTCCATTCCAATGGGTGGTGATGATTTTGTAATAGAAGTCCAATGCTTACAATCTTTGGGGACGATAGATTTCAATTTTCAATAAATTTTCTTGAATTTTCTTGGAAGGGAAAGGAAGTTGAATTAAGGGGATCGTAGGGAAACCAAGAAAGATAATAATCTCTAATGGAATTACAAATCTTCTGAAGAAATAACAATGAGGCATTATTGCACAATTATTCTCACTAGAGGTTCAAACATCGAAATCATCTATTTCTCGAGATCTCCAAAAAGTCTTGGACAATCATTCCAAGGTGTTTGAGACTCCCAAAGGCCTACCACTTATTCTTGATCATGATCATTCTATTCACTTGATTCCAGGACGTTTTCCTCCAAAAATCAAGCCTTACAGATATCCTTATGCCAAAAAGAGTGAAATTGAATGTATGGTTGTAAAAATGCTAGAGGCTTGTATAATTCAACCTAGTCAAAGTTTTTTCTCTGCTCCAATAGTATTGGTGCAAAAGAAGGATGGATCATGGCGTATGTGTCTAGATTATAGGGAGCTCAATAAGCTCACATTTAAAGATAAATTTTCCATTCATACCATTGATGAATTGTCGGATGAATTACATGGAGAAATTTGCTTCGCCAAGCTAGATCTTCATTCAAGATATCATCAAATTAAAATGAAGACTAAAAACATTTCGAAAACAACATTCGGAATTCATGAGGGTCATTATGAATTTTTGATCATGCTTTTTGACCTTACTGATGCACCTTCCACATTTCAATGTTTGATGAATTCCGTTCTCAAGCTCTTCCTTAAAAAAATTGTGTTACTATTTTTTGATGATATACTAATCTACAACAAGTCTTGGAAGGATCATGCTCAACATGTTGACAGGGTGCTCAAACTATTGGAGGAGAAGTAATTATATGTAAAGACCTCCAAATGTTTCCTTGGAGTCCAAGTGGTGGAATATTTGGGTAATATTGTATCTCATGAGGGTGTTAATGTAGACCCTAACAAAATTAAATCCATTAAAGAATGGAAAATCCCCACAACCATAAAGCATCTTCGAGGATTTCTCAGGTTGATAGGGTATTTATCGCAAGTTTGTTAAGAATTATGGGAGAATAGCAGCACCTCTAACTTCATTACTAAAGAAAGATGCATTTTCCTGGACTCCAGAAGCAATGAAGGCCTTTGAACATCTTAAAGAGGCAATGTGCCAAGTATCGGCCTTAGCTACGTCAAACTTGACAAAAGATTTTATTATTTGATGCTTCTAGAAATGGAATTGGTGTTGTTTTAAGGCAAGAAGAAAGACCCATTTCGTTTGAAAGTAGTCCAATCAAAGGAAAGTATTTACAAAAACCTATTTATGAGAAGGAAATGTTGGCAATACTATGTATGAACTAAAATAATGGCGACCTTGCCTAATGGGGAAGACACCTCAAGGTAAAAACTGGTCATGATAGTCTTAAATACTTTTTGGAACAAAGATTATCTTCAGAAGAGCAGCAAAAATGGGTGACAAATATGTTGGGTTATGACTTTGAAATCATCTACAAAAGAGGGAAGCAAAATGTTTTTGCAAATGCACTCTCAACAACGGATGAGGATGTTGAAGCATTGTCGCTTGTGCCATTTCTATTATCCAACCTGAGTGGATAATTGAAGCAAGGGATGAATGGAAGAATGATGAAGAGGTGTCGTAACTCATTCAAAAGTTGCAGCAAGATCCTAGGACATCAGATACATTTAGCTGGAAAAATGATTCATTATGGTACAAAGATCGCTTATGTCTTTGTAAGAATTCCCAACTCAAACAAAAGATTATTTTTGAATTGCACACCTCTCCTTTAGGAGGGCACTCTGGATTTTTAAAAACTTACCATAGTGTCAAGAAGGAATTTTTTGGGGATGGCCTTAAATCTGATATTCAGAATTTTGTGGCAGAATGTTTGGTTTGCCAACAGAATAAAGTTGAGACAATTAAGACCCCAAGTTTGTTACAACCTTTAGCCATTCCAAGTCAGCATTGGGAGGAGGTATTAATGGATTTTATCACAGGTTTACCCAAGTCTAAAGGAAAGAGTATCATCATGGTGGTAGTTGCTAGACTTACCAAGTATGCACACTTTTGTGCATTATCTCATCCTTTTAAAGCTAGTACAGTTGCTACTGCATTTACGGAAATAATGCAAAAGCTTCATGGAAATCCAAAGAGTATAGTAAGTGACAGAGATCCCATTTTCACTAGAATGTTTTGGACAGAATTATTTTCTTGTCTTAGTGCTCAATTAGCTCATAGCTCATCTTATCATCCTCAATCTGATGGGAAAACTGAGATAGTGAACAAATGTTTGTAAGGATATATATTTGTTGCTTTGTATCTGATAAACAAACACAATGGGTCAAGTGGTTACCTCTAGTTGAGTGGTAGTATAACACTTCTTTCCATTCTATAGAAATAATGACCCCATTTATGGTACTTTATGGATTTCATCCACCATCCATCACATCATATTTAGGAGAAAAATCTAAGGTTAAAGTAGTGGAAGATCACATCAAGCATCAACAACAAGTTCTCCAACTCTTAAAGGATAACCTTACTCTGGCACATAATCAAATGAAATAACAGACATATCAACATCACAGTGAAAGAAGTTTTGATGCAGGTGACTGGGTATTTTTACGGCTACAACCATACAAAAAAATGTCTCTCAAGCAAGCTAAGAAGGATAAGAAATCATCACCCATTTACTACAGTTTGTAGAAGGTGTTACAAAAGATTGGTATTATGGCATACAAATTGGAGTTGTATGCATCTTCGCGAGTACACCAGTTTTCCATGTTTCATGCTTAAAGAAGGTTATTGGTGACAAGCTTCTAGTTCAAATAGTGTTGCTAGAACTTGATGAAGAAGGAAAAAACATAAATGATCCTGAAGCAGTCACAAAAACAAGAACCCGACAACTATGGAATCGATCAATTTCAAAGTATATCATTAAGTGGAATAACTTACCCGTTTAAGATTCCACATGGGAGGGTGATAATTCTATATAGAAGCATCCAAAACTACTCAAGCATTGAGAAAAAACCCTTTTTTGAAGGAGAGGGGCATGTTAGGTCCCTATAATACTAGTGTATCCCCCTTATGTCCCAATGTCATTGATAGTTAAAACAATTAAAAGTTACAGGATCAAAATAACAGTACTCCGTATGTCGTCCCCCGTGCTCAAGGGATTAAGTTTTTCTTATAGAAATTACATACCCAAAAATTAGGAACAGATAAGTCATGAGAATCTCACGATTCTCATGCTGATCATAAAATAGAAATTGTTATAACTAGTTCCTAAATACAAATTCTATTCAAATACATTAGTTAAAATCATAACCGCTTGGATTTGTCACTTTCTAAATGGACAATTCGTCACTTCCAATAGTTGTTATGTGGAATAGTACCCATGGCTTTGACAGCTACGGTGTAACAACACCCTTTGGTAAAGTAACGGTTGGGATGTAACAACAACACTGGATAACAACAGCCTTGTAATGACACCTGGGGTGTAACAATAGTAATCTGTAACAACAATGCAGTGTCATAGCAATGTCTGTAACAACATAGTGGTGTAACAACAAGATCTGTAACATCACACGGAGTCTAACAGCAATTTGTTTCATTCTGCTCTTAGAACGATCGACACAAATGTTCATTCCATAACCTCATTCTTGCTGGCAATACCTGAAAAAGAGGAAAGGATCTGAAATACTTCTCCAATGCTTACCCCAATTAGCCATAAAAAGGAATATTGCATCATTATATCTAGCAAAAAGGGAAAATAACATGAATGAAAAAATATGTTGTTCACAATAAGGAAAAAGGTGGTTAATATGTAAAGTTCTGCTGGTCTGGAGGGAAAAGGGTCAAAACTAGGGAAAGAAAGTATAGGAAATAGGTACAAAAACTACACCCAACACTTACCTTCCATAAACGTTTTCACTACCAAGCTCTATTTTTTTAATTAGAAGAAAAAATTGCTTGGTAGCCCATTCTTGTTGAATAAAAACCTTAAGTTTGATTTTGATTACACTGAAGAATTAGGTTCTTCATTTATTTTTACATATCTTCTCCTATGTTTTTCAACGTAATCATTCCATTCATTTTAAGTTTCTCCTTCTAGTTCTATAGAAACTACCATATTCCATCCTTACTGACAAATGCTTATGGATTCATTTCCATGTGTTAGTAAATTCATGGTCTACAACCTTATTAATGGTGAAAATATCCCTATACTACAATAATTATATTTGTCTCTATGATCGTGTGATTATTTTTATAATCCACCATAGATTTATTCTTACCTTTCCCATAGCTATTTTCCATGTTATTCAAACATTGCGTCATAACTTTTAGTGAGTGTGATGCGGGAGCATCTAGAACATTTCCATTTGTAAATATGGAATAAAATGGGGATAAAATTTCTGTGTTTTTTTTAGTTAAAAAAGTAGGGAATAAAGCTTCCAGCTTTAAGTCATCGTGTAAAAAAGGAAAAATCTTGCTTTTTCTAGGAGATAAGGAGAGGATCTATTCCTTATCTATGTATCCATTATTATTATAAATAAAACAAGCAGCTAAGCTCTCAAGATCAGAGAGGGAGGAAGCGTCAAAGCATAATTTCAAAACCTCTCTAGCATTTTAGTGCAATGGTTTTTTTTATGCATGTATCCATAATTAATTGACTGTGTATTAAAGGGTTGAATCGGAAGTAGTTGTGCACTTGCACATGTCCAACCTCTTCACTGTTTGTGAAATTTTTAGTTATTGAAATGTTTGGGCACACACTGGGTTATTTGGCGTGACTGTTGGCTTTAATAATGTCTATTTAGTTCTGCTCACATGCCTGACTGTTGGCTTTAATAATCGTGCTTCAAACTGTGTAATGATTATATAAAATAGGGAGAGACTGAAATTAATCGTGGTTAAACTTGTGTCTTGGGATAATCACAGTGAGTTTTATTGCATGGACATAGGGACTATACTGGTGGATTTGCACTGATAACTGTGGATTCATTGAAACATGGAATTAAATCTGTGTATAAGTGCTGGCGCGCACACCAGGATTTGACTTAATATATATTATAGGCGTTTCTAGAGTTTCTGTTTGAAGGTTGGATTATATAACTGTGGTTATTAATTTGTTTGAAAGTCGAACTGTGGAGAAAAGCCAAGGAGCGCTTGCGTATCGATCTGTGTTCCGAAGAAGCTTGTAAGTAACCCGTTCCTCCCCAGCGAGTATAACCTCTTCCATTGACAAAATTTCAACTGTTGTATAGGCGTGGGGTTTCATTACTCTTTTGATTGAAGATAGAATATATGTATGGTTGCTTGCGCATGGTGTTCGTAGAATTAACATACATACAACCGTGGATTTAATCCGGTTGTTGCCTTTATATTCTCTTGGAAAGGTTGAATGGGCGATAGTTGTGAACCTTAAAAACTGTGTATTAAATGCTTTGGAAGGTATTCTCCAGATAGTGGGTTTTAAGGCGGATTCTCCGGCGCGGGCACTCCATATGTATGGTTGCGCGGAGGTTGAGTTTAGAAGTTTCAATTCAATGTGACACTGCTAGTAGTCCAAGCATTCCTCAGCTTCATCAAACAGAACTGTTTGATTGTTTTAAAGTCAAACCGCGTTGAAAAGGGAACTGTTTTGATTGTTTTAAAGTCATAAAGCCTGGTTTCCTTAATAGATAAAACAAGGCTTTGATATTGTGGCTGCATGTGTAGAATACGCAGGGATCAGAAGTGCCCGGCAGTGTTTTTTCATAAATCGTTTCCTAACTGTAAACAGAGTTCTGCTATGAACTGTCTGATCAATAGAAGGGTGCTTGCGTTTTCAAGCTTTGGTTAGAATTTGTTTGGGAAGTGACAGGATTTCCTACCTGTGCGCATGGAGGGAGAGTGTGTGCCAGTCAGCTTAATATTTCTAAATTATCAGTTTGAAACCGCATAAGAAATGGTGAAATATTTTGAACAAGATATTAGTTTCCACATGTAAATGGACATTGAGGATTGATTTGAAAAAACAGATGAGATGTGTAATTAGTTGTCATAAGATCCTGGTTTTTGCAGGGCCTCCCCTGCATCAGGTGGTATCAGAGCGGGAACAGTTTCCTTTGAAGGTTCAAGTGTTTTTTTTGTTAATTGCATGTGATGATTTTTGGACTGATGAATATTGATTTACAGGAATAGTGAAGAAATCTCAGCGGAAAGGAGTAGTGAATGTGGCAAAGTTGCAGATGGGAGAAGCCTACAGTAGCAGTAGAGGATGCTCAAAAGGTTCCAGCAGAGGACCAATGGTTACCAAAAGACCAGATCCGGAGGGAAGGATTGGTGAGGTAAGTGGCAGCAAAAGAGTTTGTTGTGGCAGAGGCTTCATGCAACGCATAGGTGAAGAACTTATGGCGATGGAGAAGACTACTAAAAGTCATAAAGGAGAAAGCAGAGGTTCGAAAAGAAGCCACAGAGATGAGATGACTACAGGAGTTCGAGAAAGAAAGATTGCAGAAATAAAGGCACAGTTACAGGCACTGGAAGAACGGCTGCAGGAGCAGGAAAAGCAGAAAGGAAAATGGCTCTTTCCACTGAAGGGAAAGAGAGTGATTTGGCGACAATTGCAGAGGAGGTTGAGGCAAATTCTGATTGCCTTGGTGAGAAAGGGACTTAGAATTCTTGTGCCAGAGATGAAATTTGAAAATCCCACATGCAGATTGGTTCAAAGGAAACTGTTGAAGGAAGCAGTGAGGACTAAAAAGACTTGCAGTTTAAAAACTGATGAGTTGTGTATGTTTACAGGTGTTGAGGAGGATGTGCCATCTTGTGAAACTGTTACAACACAAGTGGAAGTTTTTATGGATACAGAAGAAGTGAATCAGTCTCAAGCACAGATAAAGGAAGTAACAGTTGATACTGAAAGTTTATGTATGTATGTAGTTGATGATGAAGTGCTTCAGCGATGCTACCGAGAGATTGCATTGTTAGAATATTGGTTGGAGAATCCAGAGTATGATAAGGAGATTGCAGAAGAAAGAGGCCAGTGTAGTGAACAAGAGGAAAAAGTGGCAGATGCAGTTGCAGATGAAGTTACAAATGAAATTGCAGGTGATGAGCCAAAGCATGTTGTAGAGGGACAGGAATTTTGGGAGGTAGCAGCATCTATGGCGAGAGCAGCAGCAATATCCATAGTGACAGCTAAGACAACAATGGTAGCAACAGAAGAGGCACTGATGCCTTATGTTTTTTATTCTAACAATTGTTTTGTGAATACAGGTTTTATTGAAGATGTTGGAAAAAGTCTATTAGACAGAGAAATTGCGTTGATGAAGCGGATGATGGTGAAAGAATCCCGGAGGAGACCAGCAACAGTGAAACAAAGGAGAAGCAGCAAGAGGAAGACAACAGAATATTACAAGAGTGCAGCTAGTGGAGCAAAGGAGCATAAACAACAACAGACAAAAGCAGTGGCAAATGGAAACTTGCAGCACAAGGTGTGGGATCCAGGCATACACAGATCCGAACACATGATCAGGGGATCATGATTAATTTTAAGGTTGGGTGGATGCAGGAGCATGAAGACCCTCTTCATTTGTAAATATGGAATAAAAAGGGGGTGTGATAATTTTAATTATTTTGTTATTTTTAATAAAATAGGGAGTGTTTTTAGGCATAAAGTAGTGAATGTGGATCATTGTGGGATAAAGAAAGCTTTTCTATTTTAGAACAGGGAAAAAGATGGGAAAAAGCCTCAAGATGCTTTTTACCATATGTATGCATTGCATGTAGACTCTTAGAGCTTTTAGTTGAGTGATTCTAGATCATGCTAAGTTTTATAAATTATGTAGCCTCAAAGACATTGAAAAAAAATCAGAGAATGAGAGAGAAGGAGAGAGTATGAAGAATAAGAGGCCATGAATAGGCCATGATTTCTCTTGTAAATATTTTATTTCTTAATTAATTATTCTCATATTTTTGTGTGCATATGGTTGGTGTGATCTTCAGTTAGTTTTATTGTTTTTATTGAAGACCTATGGTTAGAACGCTGTATGAAATTTTGGCATCAAAGATCAGGTGAGAGATGAGATGCATGTTTATGAGCAGAGAGTTTAAAGATCCTGGTTTTGCAGGCTAGTCCCTGCATCAAGTGGTATCAGAGCGGGAACAGTTTCCTTTGAAGGTTCAAGTGTTTTTTTTGTTAATTGCATGTGATGATTTTTGGACTGATGAATATTGATTTACAGGAATAGTGAAGAAATCTCAGCGGAAAGAAGGAGAAGTGAATGTGGCAGAACCTGAAGATTCAACAGAGGTTGAATAAAGTTGCAGATGAGGGAAGCCTACAGGAGCAGTGGAGGATGCTCAAAAGGTTCCAGCAGAGGACCAATGATTACCAAAAGACCATATCTGGAGAGAAGGATTGGTGAGGTAAATGGCAGCAAAAGAGTTTGTTGTGGCAGAGGCTTCATGCAACGCATAGGTGAGGAACTGATGGCGATGGCGAAGGAGATGACTACTAAAAGTCATAAAGGAGAGAGAAGAGGTTCAGAGAAATGCCACAGAGAGGTAACTGGTGGAGTTCGAGAAAGAAAGATTGCAGAAATAAAGGCACAGTTGTCGGCACTGGAAGAACGGCTGCAGGAGCAGGAAAAGCAGAAAGGAAAATGGATCTTTCCACTGAAGGGAAAGAGAGTGATTTGGCGAAAATTGCAGAGGAGGTTGAGGCAAATTCTAATTTCCTTGGTGAGAAAGGGACTTAGAATTCTTGTGCCAGAGATGAAATTTGAAAATCCCACATGCAGATTGGTTCAAAGGAAACTGTTGAAGGAAGCAGTGAGGACTAAAAAGACTTGCAGTTTAAAAACTGATGAGTTGTGTATGTTTGCAGGTGATGTGATTACAGGTGTTGAGGAGGATGTGCCATCTTATGAAATTGTTACAGTACAAGAGGAATTTTTTATAGATGCAGAAGAAGTGAATCAGTCTGAAGCACAGATAAAGGAAGGTTATTTAACTGAGATGTATTTTGCAAGTGAAGAGATCCTGGGTATTGCAGGCTTGACTTGCATCAGGTGATAGGTATTGCAGGCCAGCCTGGCATCAAGTAATTTGACATTTATGATGACAGCTGAGACAAGAACATCTTCATTTGTAAATATGGAATAAAATGAGGATAGGGTTTCTATGTTTTTTTTTAGTTAAAATTAGGATGAAAAAATAGGGAATAAAGCTTCCAGCTTTAAGTCATTGTGTAAAAAAAGAAAAATCTTGCTTTTTCTAGGAGATAAGGTCTCATCTATCCTTTATGTACATATCCATTATTCTTATAAATGAATGAAGCAGCTAAAACTCTCATCAGAGAGGGAGGCGGTGTCAACGCATAATTTCAAAACCTGTCCAGCGTTTTACTGCAATGGTTTTTTTTATGCATGTGTCCATAATTAATTGACTGTGTGTGTGTATGGACTGTGGGGCTATGCGCTCTGCCATAAGTTTTATGGCAACCGGTTGTGGATAATTCTTATGTTATTTAAATTTCTGTGCGTTAAACGGTGAGTCACTGTGCGTATATTATATATATAGCCATGGAGAAACGTTATGAGGATTAAATATGCTGTGCGAATTTGCTGTGAACGTGGAGAGCAGGAGCGCTTGCGTATGGAGAGGGGATGTATGTGCGTATTAAGTTGTGTTTGTGGCTATTTCCATAGCAATTATATTTTCTTCCTGTGGTAGTTTATAATTCTGGTGCATACAGAACGGTGGGTCGGTAGAACTGTGCGGTTTTGGTATGAACAACATAACTGTAGCTTTGAATTGCATTAATAATGCGTAGACAGTGAAACGTTGGATTAAACCCTGTGTGTAAGTGTGTGGAGATAGCTGTGCGCATATGAATTGTGTTGCGGGTGCATTTAACTGTGTGGAATGCTTGCTTATAGGTGTTGAATGTGTGTAAAACATTGGGCAGCGTAATGCATGACTATAAACCTAACTGCGTGGAATGATAAAGAGCCGTGGTTTTATTAAATATTCTTTTAACTGTTGCATGGTGGTTGGAAGGCAACAACGGGTGCATCCGTGCTTTATCGATTTTGCATTTTGTAAAACTTTAAATCTATGGTGCTGGAAATAGGATTCAAGATTGAGAGCGTTTTAGCCTGAATGGTTTCAACAAACACAATAATTATGTGAATGCTCTCTTCGGCCTACTATGAAGAAATGATACATGTCTACGGATTTGTTTATTGTATGGTTACGGGTCTTCAACAATAATTCTGACGTGATACCTTTCGACTGAAAGGAAATTATTGTATAGATGATCTTGGTTTGCAGGCTAGCTCAGCCTGTCATCAGGTGGTATCAGAGCGGGAACAGTTTCCTTTGAAGGTTCAAGTGTTTTTTTTGTTAATTGCATGTGATGATTTTTGGACTGATGAATATTGATTTACAGGAATAGTGAAGAAATCTCAGTGGAAAGAAGGAGAAGTGAATGTGGCAAAGTTGCAGATGGGAGAAGCCTACAGGAGCAGTAGAGGATGCTCAAAAGGTTCCAACAGAGGACCAATGGTTACCAAAAGACCAGATCCGGAGGGAAGGATTGGTGAGGTAAGTGGCAGCAAGAGAGCTTGCTGTAGCAGAGGCTTCATGCAACTCATGGCGAAGGAGATGACTACTAAAAGTCAATAATAAAGGAGAAAGCAGAGGTCAAAAAGAAGCCACAGAGATGAGATATACAAGAGTTCGAGAAAGAAAGATTGAAGAAATTAAAGGCACAGTTACAGCACTGGAAGAACGCTGCAGGAGCAGGAAAAGCAGAAAAGGAAAATGGATCTTTCCACTGAAGGGAAAGAGAGTGATTTGGCGACAATTGCAGAGGAGGTTGAGGCAAATTCTTATTGCCTTGGTGAGAAAGGGACTTAGAATTCTTTGTGCCAGAGATGAAATTTGAAAATCCACATGCAGATTGGTTCAAAGGAAACTGTTGAAGGAAGCAGTGAGGACTAAAAAAACTTCGCGTTTAAAAACTGATGAGTTGTGTATGTTTGCAGGTGATGTGATTACAGGTGTTGAGGAGGATGTGCCATCTTATGAAATTGTTACAGCACAAGAGGAAGTTCTTGTGGAAGTGAATCAGTCTGAAGCACAGATAAAGGAAGTAATAGTTGATACTGAAAGTTTATGTGTGAATGCAAGTGATGATGATATGCTTCAGCGATGCTACTGAGAGATTGCATTGTTAGAATATTGGTTGGAGAATCCACAGTATGATAAGCAGATTGCAGAAGAAAGAGGCCAGTGCAGTGAACAAGAGGGAAAAGTGGTAGATGAAGTTGCAGCTGAAGTTACAGATGAAATCGCAGGTGATGAGCCAAAGCATGTTGCAGAGGGACAGGAAGTTTGGGAGGTAGCAACATCTATGGCGACTGCAGTAGCAACATCCATAGTGGCAGCTGAGACAACAGTGATAGCAGCAGAAGAGGCACTGAAACCTTATGATTTTTATTCTAACAATTGTTTTGTGAGTACAGGTCTTACTGAAGAAGCTGGAGAAAGTCTGCTAGACAAAGAAATTAAAATGATGATGCGGAGGATGATGAAGGAGTCCTGGAAGAGACCAGCACCAGTGAAGCAAAAGAGCAACAGCAACAGGAAGACAACAGAAGATTGCAAAAGTGCAGCCAGTGGAGCAAAGCAGCATAAGGTATGGAGACCTAGAGAAGAACAACAGACAAAAACAACGGCAAATGGAAACTTGCAGCACAAAGTATGGGATCCAGGCACATGATCAGGGGATCATGATTAATTTTAAGGTTGGGTGTATGATGTAAGAGCATCTAGAACATCTTCATTTGTAAATATGGAATAAAATGAGGATAGGATTTCTATGTTTTTTTTAGTTAAAATTAGGATGAAAAAATAGGGAATAAAGCTTCCAGCTTTAAGTCATTGTGTAAAAAAAGAAAAATCTTGCTTTTTCTAGGAGATAAGGTCTCATCTATCCTTTATGTACATATCCATTATTCTTATAAATGAATGAAGCAGCTAAAGCTCTCATCAGAGAGGGAGGCGGCGTCAACGCATAATTTCAAAACCTCTCCAGCGTTTTAGTGCAATGGTTTTTTTTTATGCATGTGTCCATAATTAATTGACTGTGTGTGTATGGACTGTGGGGTAGTGCGCTCTGCTATAAGTTTTATGGCATCCGGTTGTGGATAATTCTTATGTTATTTAAATTGTTGTGCGTTAAACGGTGATTCACTGTGCGTATATTATATATATATCCATGGAGAAACGTTGTGAGGATTAAATATGGTGTGCGCATTTGCTGTGAACGTGGAGAGCAGGAGCGCTTGCGTATGGAGAGGGGATGTATGTGCGTATTAAGTTGTGTTTGTGGCTATTTCCATAGCAATTGTATTTTCTGCCTGTGGTAATTTATAATTCCGGTGCGTACAGAATGGTGGGTCGGTAGAAATGTGCGGTTTTGGTATGAACAGCAAAACTGTAGCTTTGAATTGCATTAATAATGCGTAGACAGTGAAACGTTGGATTAAACCCTGTGTGTAAGTGTGTGGAGATAGATGTGCGCATATGAATTGTGTTGCGGGTGCATTTAACTGTGTGGAATGCTTGCTTATAGGTGTTGAATGTGTGTAAAACGTTGGGCAGCGTAATGCATGACTATAAACTTAACTGCGTGGAATGATAAGGAGCCGTGGTTTTATTAAATATTCTTTTAACTGTTGCATGGTGGCTGGAAGGCAGCGACGGGTGCGTCTGTGCTTTATCGATTTTGCATTTTGTAAAACTTTAAATCTATGGTGCTGGAAATAGGATTCGAGATTGAGAGCATTTTAGCCTGAATGGTTTCAGCAAACATAATAATTATGCGAATGCTCTCTTCGGTCTACTACGAAGAAATGATACATGTCTACAGGTTTGTTTATTGTATGGTTACGGGTCTTCAACAATAATTCTGATGTGATACCTTTCCACTGAAAGGAAATTATTGTATAGATGATCCTGGTTTGCAGGCTAGCTCAGCCTGTCATCAGGTGGTATCAGAGCGGGAACAGTTTCCTCTGAAGGTTCAAGTGTTTTTTTTGTTAATTGCATGTGATGATTTTTGGACTGATGAATATTGATTTACAAGAATAGTGAAGAAATCTCAGCGGAAAGAAGGAGAAATGAATGTGGAAAAGTTGCAGATGGGAGAAGCCTACAGGAGCAGTAGAGGATGCTCAAAAGGTTCCAGCAGAGGACCAATGATTACCAAAAGACCAGATTCGGAGGGAAGGATTGGTGAGGTAAGTGGCAGCAAAAGAGTTTGTTGTGGCAGAGGCTTCATGCAACGCATAGGTGAAGAACTTATGGCGATGGAGAAGACTACTAAAAGTCATAAAGGAGAAAGCAGAGGTTCGAAAAGAAGCCACAGAGATGAGATGACTACAGGAGTTCGAGAAAGAAAGATTGCAGAAATAAAGGCACAGTTACAGGCACTGGAAGAACGGCTGCAGGAGCAGGAAAAGCAGAAAGGAAAATGGATCTTTCCACTGAAGGGAACGAGAGTGATTTTGCGACAATTGCAGAGGAGGTTGAAGCAAATTCTGATTGCCTTGGTGAGAAAGGGACTTAGAATTCTTGTGCCAGAGATGAAATTTGAAAATCCCACATGTAGATTGGTTCAAAGGAAACTGTTGAAAGAAGCAGTGAGGACTAAAAAGACTTGTAGTTTAAAAACTGATGAGTTGTGTATGTTTGCAGGTGATGTGATTACAGGTGTTGAGGAGGATGTGCCATCTTATGAAATTGTTACAGCACAAGAGGAAGTTTTTATAGATGCAGAAGAAGTGAATCAGTCTGAAGCACAGATAAAGGAAGTAACAGTTGATACTGAAAGTTTATGTATGTATGCAGATGATGATGAGGTGCTTCAGCTATGCTACAGAGAAATTGCATTGCTAGAATATTGGTTGGAGAATCCACAGTATGACAGGGAGATTGCAGAAGAAAGAGGCCAGTGCAGTGAACCAAAAGTTGCAGATGAAGTTGCAGATGAAATTACAGATGAAATTGCAGGTGATGAACCAAAGCATGTTGCAGAGGGACAGGAAGTTTGGGAGGTAGCAACATCTATGGCGACAGAGGTAGCAACATCTATGGTGACAGCGGCAGCAACATGTGGATTGATAGCAGCAGAAGAGGCACTAATGCCTTATATTTTTATTCTAACAATTGTTTTGTGAATACAAGGTTTATTGAAGATGCTGGACAAAGTCTATTAGACCGAGAAATTGAGATGATGAGGCGGATGATGGTGAAAGAATCCTAGAAGAGACCAGTAGCACCGAAACAAAAGAGAAGCGGCAAAAGGAAGACAATAGAAGATTATGAAAGTGCATCTAGTGGAGAGATGCAGCATAAAGTGTGGAGACCTGGAGAAGAACAACAGACAAAAGCAATGGCAACTGGAAACGTGCAGAACAAAGTATGGGATCCAGGCATACACAGATCCGAACACATGATCAGGAGATCATGATTAATTTTAAGGTTGGGTGTATGATGTGGGAGCATCTAGAACATTTCCATTTGTAAATATAGAATAAAATGGGGATAAAATTTCTGTGTTTTTTTTAATTAAAAAAGTAGGGAATAAAGCTTCCAGCTTTAAGTCATCGTGTAAAAAAGGAAAAATCTTGCTTTTTCTAGGAGATAAGGAGAGGATCTATTCCTTATCTATATATCCATTATTATTATAAATAAAACAAGCAGCTAAGCTCTCAAGATCAGAGAGAGAGGGGGCGTGCCAAAAGTATTCGGATTATATTCTCCGCGTCCTCATGGATCATTGGTTCCTTGTTAATAGATGTGTGGATTCAACAGTTTATTCGAACTGCGTATTAATTGTTTAATGGATTCCGCATATACATAGATAACTCTGTGTTTAATTCTGAGCAGAGATGTATGCATTGTTTTTTTTTATGTGTGCGTGGATTATGGCGGCCCTGAGGAGCGAATTAACATAAGGATTGGCGTAGGGAAGCATTTCTGTGTAGGCGGAATATTTGACTATGTAATGACCGTGTATTACATTTGCTGTGCGGCTCATATATAAACTATTTGGTATTATTAATCCACCGGACTGTATGTGAGTATTAACTATTACTGTGTGCGCGCCATTTATATAATAGATATACTGTATGTGTGTGGTAGTTGTTAATAGTGCGCAGGCTGTGTGTGTTAAGACAGCGTTAGGACGGTGATGGTATAGGTTCAAACCGGTGTGTAGTTGTTCTCTACGTGTGGAGAGGGTTGCCGGTGGCGCAACAGATGTGATGAGCCAGCTGTATGTTAATACAAGATGCGATTATGAAGTACATGTTAAACATCCCACTGCATTTTTCAGCTGCATGTTTAATTGTTTGAGAGCTCACGTTAATTCTTTGGTGGAACGTTGCTCAGGAGTTGAAAGCTCATTAATTTGAGTTCATGTGGTATCAGGCCAATTCAAATACACCGTGCGGAGAAGAGGCCTTTAGAACTGATATGGGAAAGGTCTGATGTTCACGAGCGAGGTCAGTATAAAGCAGAGTATGAAGGTGAGTCGGGTCCGTCATTTAGAAAGAGGGAGACTGTTGTAGTGATCACCGATAATCCAAACTGCGAAAGCTCCAAAGGCAGCATATGAAGTTTGATGATCGACATTTGCTAATTGTGCTGCGGATTTATCAGTCAAAGATCACAAGAGGAGGAGCGGATTTATCAGTCAAAGACCACACTAAGGATGGAGGAGGCTTCTTTGCCATATGAGGAGCGCGTGGTTTTGTTGGAGTTAATGATTTGTTGAAGCTAGAGGAAAGGATATATGCAGGTTTTCCCATGTGTCTCACACAGTGGATGAAATTAAACAGAGATTTAAGCTAGTCGAAGAAAATAGTCAGTTGCACATCGAAATATAAGGTTGAGTTTGAAGATCTTGGTTTGTACGCCAGCCTGCCCTGCATCAGAGTGGAAACATTACATATTGATTTCCTCTTACCATAATCCTATCAATAAGAAAATAAAAGTTAATATGCCTTTACACAATTATCGCTTCCCATATGACTCATTGAATGATGACTCTCCATAATCTATTTTAAAGATGGCTTTCTCATATAACAAATTTCAATATTCACACTTCAGCTTTGCGTCAAACAACCGCTTTCCATTTTTCTTTTTTCTTTTTTTTAACCACAAAATTTTAATATTATTGAAGAAAAAAAAAAAAAAAAAAACCTTTAAAATATATGATAAAATAACATAAAAGATAAAATAACCAAAATCAATCCTCCTAAACAACCACTTTCCATTTTTCTTTTTTTTCTAGCCACAAAATCTAATATCATGAGAAAAAAAAAAAAAAAAAAAAGCCCTTTAAAATATATGATAAAATACATAAAAAGATAAAATTAACCAAAATCAATCCTCCTACTAAATAATTTATTGATATACTTCAGAATTATTTATCTGGGCCTCTATTTTTCCCACTAATTTTCCGTAGTACCCATAAGTTTTTAAACATATCATAAGTGCTTGAAACCATCATTATAACTTATCGTATAAAAGGGAAAACAAATTGTCAATAATTTTAACTCCTCTCCTTATTCATATCAACAAAGGAAATTGAGAATTTCACAAAGTTAACATCCATCCTAGTTTTATTAGATATCTCTTACTTCTTGAACTTGTATCATGTTATATAAAAGAACATTATCCACATATAGTAAGCAAAATAGAGATAAATCTCATCCAATTATATTTATATTATATATAGAGGAAGGGAATTCCAAAATTTCACCAAGTTTTACATAAAAGAACATTATTCATAAATGTTCACAGATGATAAGTGAAATAGAGATAAATTTCATCCCAATTTTATATGTACTATAAATTTAATTATTCTTGCCTTATTTATATATATATAAAGGAATCAACAACTAAGGGGGTGGGATGAGCTTATACTGGTATAAAAAGTTGATTGGGAAGGTTACCACTAAACTTCTAGGTGAATCCATGCATGCCCCCAACCACAAACTTCACAGAGACTTTATATCAAGATGGTGAGTGAGGATAGGGATTGACTCGCACTGACATATAAGGTTTGATTAACCTCTAAGTGAATACATGCATGCCCCAAACCACAAACTTCACGAAGACTTTATATCACCATGGTAGATAGAGATAGGGGGTAAACTTATACTAACATATAAAGTTGATTAATACCAGTAAAAAAATTCACGTTGTTATTATGCGTTCTTATCTAACATCACACGTCCCACAAAACTCTTCATCCAACCATTTCTCAAAAGAGTCTACATCCATCCTGAGAGATCACAACCATTTCCCAAAAGAGTCTACATCCATCCTCAGAGATCAATCGTCAACAAATATTGGATTTGGTGATCTTTGTTGTACCCAACATCGGGCACCCATTGCGTTAAATCTTCCAGAACTTTCCAATCAAAAAGACTTTCTCATTCCAGCTTGATGTCCTCCTGACAGGACATCAACAGGAGTCAAGGACATAAACAATTTGTGCCCGCACTCTGAGCCCTCCGTGACCCGTCTACCCCCGCGCATAAGAGAAATCTCACTGGAATGCTGAAGTTTTATAGTGTCTTTACAGCCACCAGGTGTGAACGTGGAATTCAGACAAAACCCCAAGAACCAACAGCGTGGAACGGAGGGAAGAAACCGGAGATTCCATACTACGGAACCTTCCAAATTTAACAAGCCTCAGTCCGAAAGGAAGTGCCTGCACCATTAACCAACCCAACACCTTATATGATGTGCATCGTACCCACGCTCGCATCGACCTGTTTTTATGAATTGTAACAATCTCAATCAATTAGTTTGGTAGAAGGTATTTGGTTTCTATAAGTCTAGCAGTTTAATTTTGAAGCATAGTCCATCTAAAAAATTGCTCCAATCCTAATTTCTTTTGTTGAAAAAAAAACAAATTTAACAATCTCAATGGTACCTCTACAATAAATGTTAACAACCTTGCCTCATCTCCTTTTGTAATAAAGTTTTATTACTTATTTAATGCAAGTGCTAATGGCATTGAATTGATACATCAATTACAATTTAGGGTAAATATTTATTTATTAATTCTTAAAAAAATATTAGTTACTTTTAAATACATTTTGAATTTCATGAAATATGAAGAGGTGCAGGCTGATAATTGGTTGCCATAACTTTAAATGTTATTATCACTAACAATTGCCTCAAAAGGTGCAAAGAGACCCTATAGATTTATTAAATGTCAAAAGTTGTTAGAGAAATGCATTTGTAGACATGTATCCCATATGTTTTTGCATTTTGAATTTGGGGATTATAGTGTATCATCTTGGGGCATATTATACATTGCAAATATAAAGATAACTACCTATTGAAAATGTACTGAGCATTAAAAAATGAGATTCATTGCATCATATTTCATTGAGAAACAAGAAAATGAGTTCATTATAAATAACATTTCTATATTTACTTTTCATTATAATATAAATCCATACCATCATAGATCAATGCAAACCCAATTTTCAGCCACAAAAGCTCCCTGCAAAGTTTGTATAAAAAATTAATGGAGGAGAAATTTCAGAGGTTGTATTATAAAGTTTGTATGAAAAGTAAAAGAATGCGAAGGGAGTCCAGTATGGAAAATAAAAAGAATTAATGAAGGCAGTCACTAATTGCATATTCTAGAGTATTGGAATTTCAAAATCTTTTGACTGTAATTTTTATATTCAATATCTTAAGGGTGAGAGGGACACGACATAATTTACTTCCATTTAAGCTCTCAAAAGAGGTATTGTTTGGTTCACTCTATGGATCTTTGTAAACTATAAATCACCACAATTTTTTTTGCTCAAGATATGGATTCATTTTTACATTTCTCACTCAAGGGTGAACATAAAAAAAGTTAGGATGGTAAACCTAAAAAAAATTAGTGATGGAAATTTATATTGAAGTTAAATAAAAAAATTAGGGATGAAAATTTATAGTAAAGTTTAAAAATTTGAAGAATATTTGTAAATAATGAGTTCATACATGTGAGACAATTTTTAGATGGTGGAGGAATAACCTGTTAAAGAGTTTTAATAACCCAACATTTCGAACTGCCAAGTGAGTCCATCCTCAGGGGATACGTTAATAGATTAAGAAGATATTAATGATGTATCCTGAGCTAATCTTACTTGTATATATATGGATTAATATAAGAGATCTAGTCAGCAATAACTTAAATAATGTAGTACTTACTAGTTTTCAATACAAAAATCGACCAAATAAAAATATTTAAATCTATAATGCAACTTGTTTGCATTATAAAATGTTTGACCAAATCTTATAAAAATATTTAAATTTATAATGCAACTTGTTTGCAAGTATTTATTTATAAGTGCATTATGAACACCAAAATTTGTCCAATAGCTTCAAGTAGCATCATTGGTTTTATAATTGGTTTGCAAATATCTACTAGCACAGTATAAAGACGCGAATTAGTCATTCTAGTTTATCAAATGACACCAAAAATGAAAGAACGGGTTGGTTTCTTCCTCAATTTCATACATTGAATGGTTCACTCATAGAATTTCAAAATCCCGCCTCACCCAAATTTACTACAAATCAACATGCTTTATGTTCTCTTATATTCATTGTTTCTGGATGCATATTGTATTGTGTTAGGGTAATTAAGTTAAAATCATAAAGTCAATTTATCGTTAATTGTTTTTTTTGTAAATAATATAGAATATATTACTGTAAAAAGAGAGTAATTACAATGGTTGGTTTGTTCAGGATAGTGTCACCGAAACAAGAGCCAACAAAATTGTCTGCTCTGACTTTAGGATTGAACAGGCTACTATGCAACTTTACAATATTTGGTTTCTGAGAATTGTGTGAGTTACAGAGATCCATATCCAGGAAACATTCAGAAACTTTCTTGAGCGTAGCCTCAAAATGGAGATCCAAGGGCTGAGTCACTATAAGACAGACTATATCGTGGAGCTTTATTTCCGTAAACGCATTCACAGCTGCGGTTTAGCATCCACGATGTAAAACAGACAAAAGAGATCTTTCTGCAATCATTCCTGATTGTTAGTGGTTGGGTCGTTGTCCAAACTAATGGGTTGTTCCTGTGTGCTCCCCTCTTGCGGCGTGGTGGCGTACATGCGGCTTAAAGAGGCACCAACCATCTCTTTCTTGATACCAGGCGAACGTTCGGTAGGCGAGTGGACCTTTGCCATGGATTTCTTCTTGATAACAGTGTACTATGTTAGTGTCAGTCTTTCCAGTCTTCCTCCAGTGATCAAATATGCTCTTACAAAGTGGTCTCAGAGTGTCAAGGTCAAATTTTTCCATTTCAGGGAGTCTTCAAGCAAAATTTGGTCACTAGGCATTAGGTCTAGGGTTTGTTTTCACTCTTTTCAAAATTGTCCAAATGTCGGTCCATGTCACCATTCAGCTGAGTCTATCATCATTCAGAAGGTTGTTATCATCATGAATCAGAGTTCCATTGGGTCATTTTACAACCTTGTTCATGCCTCAGTTGCGGCCTAGGCAAGGTTCATTTCCCTCTACTAGGGTATTTAGATAGGCATTACTTTCTCTTGAATGGTTCAAAATCATTAGCAAACCACTTTAAGTATCCAGCTGTTCATAACACACATTCCCTTATCCTTCATGTACCAGCATTATTAAACACTTCCCATCACTGAGAATCCCCATTCCTCATTTTGCACAAACCCCTAAGTTTCTTACCACACTTGGCTAATTTTCTAGCTAGGCATGTGTTTTCCCTTTGGACCTCTTCTCACCCTCAACATTGCGATCTCATGAGATTCCACTTTCCGTCACTCTTCTCCTAGCATCCCTCCCTAGTTTCAAAATTTCCCCAAGAATTTAGAAGCCCCTTATCCCCTTCATTTCGCTTCATTTCGACAAAATCCCTTGTTTCACACATCGGGATAAGTTTCACTCAAAAGATGTTTCAAAGATATCAAAGATTAATTTTGGAAAAATGAGAGAGGTTTTTGTCCACAACATGCCAAAGACGAAAAACCTCCCTCATGTTTTACACAGGTATCATGGTTTTAGAGAAATATCAAAAATACCATTGCCTCAGGAGAATTGAATGCACCTCTGAAGTGACATTGGGAAAATCAAGATTTCTCCTAGCATGTTTGGCCAAATGACTTTCTTAATGAGTCTAATCATAACTAGACACAAATAGCTTTCAAATGAGCTATCATGAGCTCAATTTGGTGTTGAGGAAGGCGTTCAAACGTTGACTGCAACAGCATTCTGCCTTGAGGCAGCCTCATTTGGCACATTTTGACCAGTCTTAGGAGATTTGATTTTTGACAAGGCAAATGCACTCAAAATTGAAAAATTCCAGTTGTGTTGGAAAGTAAACTCAAAGGCCTTTCCAACGAGATATCCTGCACCCAATTTGGACACCAGGAAGGCCTCCAAAAGCCTCCTGCAAAATTCACTATGTCATTGGGCTGGGCGCACGTCGCATCAGGCACAAAAACGCAGTGTAAAAATACATTGGCGTGGCCCATCAGAGGCGCGTGGTGCGTTGGGTGAGGTGTGTGGTGCGCTGGGGTTTAAGCCCAAACTTGGTTCGGAAAAACACCAAAACTCCTCCTCTCCGCACAAATTTGTAGGTAGGCTCATATCCACCACTTGTGCTTGACTTTTGAAAGATTAATGTAATGGGTTCATCATATGTTGCCTTAGAAATCCAAGTGGAAAGGCCTCCTTTGTCAATGAAATTGCTGTAGGGTTTGAATGCAAAAATTGTTGTAGGGTTTCAGAAACAGAGTGTAACCAAGGTTATCATTTTTTCCCATTTCCCTTTGTTTCCCATTCCCAAAGTAACTCATCAAACTTCCTCATTAATCCCCTCATAATCCTATCATATGATCCCATACCCCCAATTCCTATTTTACAAAGTCCCAAACCCAAACCCTAGTCCATATACTATACCTTATCCCAGCAGTCTCTCATTTCCCTTTGGCACACATTTGGCATTGAAACAAGACACCAGGTTCTCATTTTTCATTCTCAACAAACCAAACATACAGTTGGCATAGACTTTCAACACCAAGGAGGCAAACACTGATACATTATATGACCAAGACAATGACTTTACAACTGAAACTGCGTGCACCAGGAGGGCATTAAAATGTCGAAAAGGGAGGATAGACTCTGAATCTTGGCCGTAGCTTCTTTGGTTGAGCATTGCAATTGATGAGGCACCTTCAGCCCAAATTTCAAGGAATTTGGAGAAATGTTTGTCATTTTGATATTTTTTGGCTTGCAAAACAGGTTTTTTGGCTCTACGCGTAGCGCACAGCGCGCGAACCATAAGATGGGGAGGTCCAAATCACAAATGGTTTGTAGTTTTGGATTTATCATGATGAAATACACATGCTCAGCCATTGCCAAAGCATTTCATCAAGTTCTGGGTGACGAAAAGGCTCAAAAACAACATAAAAATCACCTTTCTGCCACTTTTTGCACCAGCAGGAAGTACTTCTGGGAGAATGCACTTTTGGAGGGTCAAATGGACACCAAATTCGACAATTCCACTTGGGTTGGACAGTAGATATCCAGGGATTTCCAAAAAGCCAAACTGAGCTCAATTTGGATGCCGGGAAGTGCCCCAAAAGTAGGTAGAAATGCACGCGGTGCATAGGGCTCAGGCGCGCGGCGCACAGGGTTTTTTTGGTCAAATTTTCACCTTCGAGCTCAGAATTTCGGCCAGTTATGACTAGTTTCACCTCTTGATGTGATGTTTGACCCAAATCGATGTAATTTTATGTGTATGATGTAATTTTGGCACATTTTTACTTGTTCTAGAGGATTCATTCACTAAAAGGTGAAAATTAAATGAATGAATTAGTTTCCTAGTGTATAGGGATAAGTTGTTTGACTACCTAGATTTTAGTTCCTTGTTTAGAATTAGTTCAAACAGCTCCTAGAATGATGAGCTCGACCCCTAGAGGCAAGGAAAGGGGTTAGGATGGTCTATATGATGTAATTTCTCAATCATTTTCAGAGGTTGGAGAGGTTGGACACTTGGGAAAAGCTTGACACTCTATTGTACATTCACTTTTGCATTTTTGGCAAAGGAAAGACCAGGGTTTTGCAACACTGTTTGGGATCCATGTGGCTTTATGTGTTGATGGTGTGCTTCTTTCAGTATTTTTAAGTTGTTAGGTGTATCATTTTCCTTCTCTCATCTTCTGCAATTGGAAAAATGAAGTGTTAAGGTAGAATCTATAATTTGTTATGCTCTGCCTTTAAGTTTGTTTGATTTTCCATGTTTTCATCTGTTTATGGAGAATCGTTGAAAACTTCTTGCTCTCCTTAAATTCTCACCAGTCAGATCTAGCCATTCGTTCTTTTTAAAAGCATCAAGACGATTGCCTTCCTTGCCCTAATCAGACCTCTGCAAAAACTGTGTCTCATCCCCGCACCCAAAATTGCCTTTCCCTTTGATTCAACAAAAACCCCAAAAATAAACTTCAAACTTTCCTATCTCTTTACTAGCCTAAAATCAGTTCCTATTCTAGAGTCATCTCGCACCCTATTGCTCATTTTATCGAGATTGATTGGAGAGAGCCCTCCCTAGCCCTACGAGGCTGAGCGTGGTTTGATGTAGCCTTGACTCTTACCTTATTTCAGCCTAAGGTAGATTTGAGCGCTAACAAGACTCTTTTTCAAAAGATGAAACACTTCATCATTATCTCCATTCGGAGACCAAGTTAACTTCTCCCAAGTCAACATGGCATCACATGCATGTCAAACCAATCAACCTTGCAAGTTAATTACACATACATGTTCAAAAACAAGGAAATCATCATCATCCCTGTGTTCATGCATCTCATCCTCATGCATGCATTTCATCCTTCAACTTTCACTGAAGCACACTGTACTTTCGAAGCTAAAATGAAATATAATGTAGATGCATCAATAGACATGCAATCTTAATCGGATAAGAACTCTAACCGTTCCTTACCAATCCCTTTCAAAGGTACTACCTTTGTCTGCATATCAGCATCATCATGTGAATCATTCTGAGACACATCATTCATGGAATCTTCACTTCCATTTTTGCCATCTTCTCTTTCCAATTTCTTCAGCTTTTGTGGAAGCATTGCTGGATTCAGAGTCTAACATTTTGCAGCAAGATGTCCTTGCTTATGGTAGTAAGTGCACTGCATGTGCATCCTCTTGACAGCATGATTTGCCTTGTCCAATGTACCCTTGGCTTCTTGCTTATTTTCCTTCAAAAGTTCCTGTATGTGGCCATTATCTTCCAACATCTAGAAACATTATGGTTATCCAAACCACAAAAGGAACATGCAATTCTTTTCCCATACATATGTGGAAATTTCTCATGTTTTGCACAATCGAAATGAAAATTTTTAGAATCAGATTTATGCCTTTCTCTTTCACCTTTATTGCCTTCATGAGGAGGTGAAGCAAATGAAGAAGTGGCTCCCTTCAAAACACCATAAATCTCTTCAAGGTTTTTGGAGTCTCCCCAACTCTCTGGTTCAAGTGTGTGCTTCTGAACACCTACATCCTGCAAATGTTGTTTTAAGCTATTACATTCTTCCTTAATAGAATCTTCATACTCTATAATGCAACGCCTTCTCGGAGTTGTTTCAATGGCCTTAATCGCAACCTCAGAACATTCTCCATAAGCTTTTCCATAGCTAAGACCCAAATACTTAGACCTTTCCATAATCATTATTGGCTTGAAAATACCTTGTGCATGTCTACCCAAGCCTTTTCCTTCATAGCCCATCTTGGACATTATCTTGGAACCTATGCCTCTAGTGTGTTTTTCATAAGAACCAATATAAGCATCCTTAGAGGAATTTGAAGACAAACTGGAATGGTTTACCTCTTCTTCATGCTGACACTTGACTAAGGCTTCTTCGACAACAAAGAGTCGTGTCTCCAACTCATGCATCCTTTTTAGGTTCATATTCGCAATGAAGTTGCCTCTTCATTTCTTGCAATTTGTTAGAAAGCAACTGCTTCTCTTCCTTCATGGAATTCAACTGATCTCTAAGTCTGCTACTCCTCCTTCCATCCTCATACATTTCTCTCACCATATCCATTATGGTGGACAATTGTTGCTTCATGTCTTCATCGAAGAATATTGTGAACAAAGCAGACTTTGAGGGCCCACTTGTAGAAGTTGTCATTATGCCAATGAACAAAAAAACTTCAACAAGATAAATAAAGAGGTTATTCAACAACCTTTTGCAACAAACCTCTTGTGCTCCAAGGATTGCCTTGAGGTCCTTTGGGATAAGAAGAGTGCCTTTAGCTCTCTTTCCTTCTTGTCCTTCCTGGACGAAGCTATTAATAGATTTCTCTTCACCTCTGCAAACTCAAAAAATAGTCAGTCTGCAAAATAAGCATACATTCAACCCCTGAGTATTTAAACACATTTTAGACAAGCAACCTTTGATTTGTCAATCAAGCATTCTGGTATAAACTTCTTTCAAGGTGGGGTTAATCAAACTTAGGCTCTAGTACCACCTGATCTGAAAATGAGGCACTTAGGCTTCTTCTCTAACTCACAAGAACCTCTCCCACTTCCAAAGCTTATTTATTCATGTCTTTATGATTAACCAGTGCAGAATAAAAATGTGCTTGAACAGAAGGTGTATGCTGGTGTTATTTATTAAAAATTTTTATGTGTTGTAATTTAATGTGCTCAAACTGATATATAAATAAATGTAACAGTAATAAAGCAGCAAAGACAATGCAACAATAAAGGACACATAGAACAACGATATTAATTACAAGTTCACCCACAACTCTTAGGCTACGTCTCTGTGAGCTCTGGTCAATTCAACTAGCTTCTCTGGGATTATGGCATAAGTATTTTTTGCAATCTCTTGGCTCAAATCCTATTGTTTTACACAAAAACAGTGGGTTCAAACACCATGTTGTTCCCTGGCTCTTGAAGCTCTGGCTCTTGGCTCTGGCTCTTGGCTCTACCTCTTGGCTCGTGGTTCTAGATCTTGGCTCTGACTCTGGCTCTTTGGCTTTGGATCTGGCTTTGGCTCTTTGGCTCTGGCTTCTTTGGCTCTCTATCAGTTACAACCCTCTTGCTTTCTACTTGAACTCCAAGTGACTGTCTCGGATGCGTGCGCTTCAGCTTTTTCTTTCTGTGCTACTTGTTTTGCTGCTACCTTTTTGCGCTACTCTCTTATGCCTTGGCTTCCTACTTTGGCTTTTCTTTCATCAACAACTCCAACAACAACTACCAACTTCTGCCAACACCCCTTCCAATTCAGCTCTCAGGCTCTCTTTGAGGAATTTCTGGCTTTTCGACTTCCTCAACCATTCCTCTGTCAACCGTGATCATGAGGAATCATTCCTCTTCCCGACTCTGCCTCTTCGTGCTTCAAAACGCATCCCTATTGTATAAATGCCCACTTGCAGCATGGCATAGGGAATGATGGTTGTTTTCCCATGGAAAATGAACCGTCGGCCTCCTTTCAAGCGAAAATCGACAAAATTCTGCATTTTAGGCTTGAAATGGAAATACACAGGAAAAACACTATCGGGTGTGAAATCCAGATGTGAAAGTCCATTAAATCACTCCTAGAATCCCTATCAGGTTCACCTTCCATCGCATATCACAATTGCTTTGGTGCCATGGGCAATGGAAAAAAATCCATTAAACAGGAAATATAAAGGAAAATCTAAATTCCCGAATTTGAAATTTTATGAAATCGAGATTTTAAACCCCAGCGGGTTTGATCTTGATCGCAATCGCAAGTCACAACAGCCCGAGGGCTTCCCCTTTGGGTTTTTTGATCTACCGATATCAGCGATCACAGTCGCAAGTCACACAACCCAGGGGTCCTTCCATTTTGGGATCATCGACAGCGATCCACCAATATTGCAATCGCACTATCGCATTTGCCCGGGGCTTTTGCCTCATGGGTGCATATGCCTGCCTCTGACCCGGTCTGCCGATCCGATCATCCAAGATCGTTGGTCAGGGGTCCCTTCCACCCAACCTTAGGTTCTCCTCTTTGCCTTATGCGATGTGATTTCCTCAAATAGCCTTTTAGGCCATTTTGAATGGAATTTGCCCCTTTTTTCGAAGGATAAAGGGAAACTTCTTCCTGTGATAACTTCTTCATTTGAAGTTTGTTTTCGCCCATTCAAGTTGTGTTGTATTCAAAATGAAGATATCTCTACAATGAGACTATTTCTGAGAGCAACATGTGATTTTGATTTTCCTCTTATTTATAAAGGATTTGTGCCATTTGGCATCTTTTACCTCTTATATGAAGTCTTTTATACTTAGAGGTTTTTCTAGGATCCATTTTTGGATCACGCCTTCCCACTAAAAGAAATTTTGGTCTCCAAAAGACTGATATATTGATATGAACAATACCTGAGAGTAACAACACCCTCTCCTTTTAGTCTCTACACAGTTGCCTTTCATAGCACCTCTGAACCAAAGTCTCTGACCACTTCCCTTCTGGGATGGGTTGGTCTTCCTGGGAAGAACTCTCTTCCTCCTTGCCTTCCTGCAGAACTCCTGCTGAAATGGTTATAAAAGGTAGTTCTAAGCTTCTTTGCCTTGATCATTAATCTAAGCTGGCTCAAACAAATGTGAAGTACACCTGCTCCACAAAACCTTCATTTGTACTTGTTTGAAAAGCTGTCAACAAAAATTGTTAACTACAACAGAAATACATACAACAACTGGATGGCTTAAACTCCTGCTTCAACAAAAGAACATATTTTACATCTTGTGAACACCTCCATGTCTTACATTTGCATACAAATGATGGACTAGATAACAAGCCCACAAAACATGCCTTTAAACAAATGACCCTTCAAGTCAAGCATGTAGGAAAAGACCATTAGGACTATTTTTCAAAAGATGAAACACTTCATCATTATCCCCATTTGGAGACCAAGTTAACTTCTCCCAATTCAACATGGCATCACATGCATGTTAAATCAATCAACCCTACAAGTTAATTACACATGCATGTTCAAAAACAAGGAAATCATCATCATCCCTATGTTCATGCATCTCATGCTCATGCATGCATTTCATCCTTCAACTTTCACATAAGCACATTATACTTTCGAAGCTGAAATAAAATATAATGTAGATGCATCAATAGACATGCAATATTAATTGGATAAGAACTCTAACAGTTCTTTACCAATCCCTTTCAAAGGCACTACCTTTGTCTGCATATCAGTATCATCATGTGAATCATTCTGAGACACATCATTCATGGAATCTTCACTTCCATTTCTGCCATCTTCTCTTTCCACTTTCTTCAGCTTTTGTGGAAGCATTGCTGGATTTAGAGTCCAACTTTTTGCAGCAAGATGTCCTTGCTTATGGCAGTAAGTGCACTACATGTGCATCCTCTTGACAGCATGATTTGCCTTATCCAATGGACCTTTGTCTTCTTGCTTCTTTTCCTTCAAAAGTTTCTTGTATGTGGCCATTCGCTTCCAACATCTAGACACATTATGGTTATCCAAACCAAAAAAGGAACATGCAATTCTATTCTCATACATATGTGGAAATTTATCATGCTTTGCAAAATCAAAAGGGAAATGTTTAGAACCAGATTTATACCTTTCTCTTTCACCTTTATTTCCTTCATGAGGAGGTGAAGCAAATGAAGAAGTGGCTCCCTTTAGAACACCATCAATCTCCTGATGATGAGTCTGGGTTTAGACTCGAAACGTCGACCATATAAAGATGAACACCGTGGAATATCCGAACTCCTCTCAGAAACCACACCACAGTAATATACAATCCAAAACCATCAATCTCCTCAAGGCTGTTGGAGTCTCCCCAACTCTCTGGTTCAAGTGTGTGCTTCTAAACACATGCATCCTGCAAATGATGTTTCAAGCTATTGCATTCTTCCTGAATACAATCTTCACACTCTGTAATGCAACTCCTTCTTGGAGTTGTTTCAATGGTCTTCATGGAAACTTTGGAATTTTCTCCATAAGCTTTTCCATAGCCAAGACCCAAATACTTATGCCTTTCCTCAATCATTATTGGCTCAACAGTACCCTGTGCATCTCTACCCAAGCCTTTTCCTTCATAGCCCATCTTGGACATTAACTTGGAACATATGCCTCTAGTATGTTTTTCAAAAGAACCAATATAAGCATCCTTAAAGGAATTTGAAGACAAAATGGAATGGTTTACCGCTTATTCAAGTTGATACTTGACTAAGGCCTCTTGGGAAACAAAGAGATGTGTCTCCAACTCATGCATCCTTTTCAAGTTCATATTCACAATATGAAGTTGCCTCTCCATTTCCTGCAATTTTTCAGAAAGCAACTTCTTCTCTTCCTTCATGGAATTCAACTGCTCTCTAAGTCTGTTACTCTTCCTTCCATCCTCATACATTTCTCTTACTATATCCATCATGGTGGAAAATTCTTGCTTCACGTCTTCATCAAAGAATCTTGTGAAAAAAGTAGAATTTGAGGACCCACTTGTAGAATTTGTCATTATGCCAATAAACAAAGAAACTTCAACAAGATAAATAAAGAGCTTATTCAACAACATTTTGCAACAAAACTCTTATGCTCCAAGGATTGCCTTGAGGTCCTTTGGATAAGAAGAGTGCATTCAGCTCTCTTTCCTTCTTTTCCTTCCTAAACTGAGCTATCAATAGCTTTCCCTTCACCTCTGAAAACTCAGAAAATAGCCAGTCTGCAAAATAAGAATACAATCAACCTTTGACTATTTAACATGTTTTAGACAAGTAGTCTTTGCTTTGGCAATCAAGAATTCTGATATAACCTTCTTTGAAGGTGGGGTTAATCAAACTTAGGCTCTGATACCACTTGATTTGAAAATGGGGCACTTAGGCTTCTTGTCTAACTCACAAGAACCTCTCCCACTTCCAAAGCTTATTTATTCCCAAGTCTTTATGATTAACCAATGCGGAATAAAAATGTTCTTGAACAAAAGCTGTATGCTGGTGTTGTTTAGTAAAATAGTTTATGTGCTATAATTTAATGTGCTCAAACTGATATATAATACATATAATAGTAAATAAAGCAACAGAGACAATGCAGCAATAAAACACACACAAAATAACGATATTAATTAGGAGTTCACCCACAACTCTTTGGCTACATCTCCATGAGTTCTAGTCAACTCAAATAGGCTATATGGGATTATGGTATAAGTCGTTTTTACAAGCTCTTGGATCAACTCCTATTGTTTTACACAGAAATAGTGGGTTCAGACACCATGTTGTTCCCTGGCTCTTGAAGCTTTTCCTCTTGGCTCTGGCTCTTGGCTCTTGGTTCTGGCTCTTGGCTCTGACTCTGGCTCTTCGGCTCTGTCTCTAGCTCTAGCTTTTGGCTCTATCTTCTTTGGATCTCTGTCAGTTACAACCCTATAGCTTTCCACTTGAACTCCAAGTGAATCACTCGGCTACGTACGCTTCAACTTTTTCTTTCTGCACTGCTTGTTTTGTTGCTGCCTTTTTGCAGTGCTCTCTTATGCCTTAGCTTCTTACTTTGGCTTCACTTTCAGCAATGACTCCAACAACAACTACCAACTCCTACCAATACCCCATGTGATTCAGCTCTCAAGCTTTCTTTGAGGAATTTCTTGCTTTCGGCTTCCTTAATTCTTCCTCTGTCAACCGTGATCATGAGGAATCATTCCTCTTCCTCGTTGTGCCTCTTCACACTTCAAAACACATCCCTATTGTAGAAACGCCTACCTATAGTATGGAAAAGGGAATGATGGTTGTTTTCCCATGGAAAATGAACTAGCGGCCTCCTTTCAAGAGAAAATCCATGAAATACTATGTTTCAAGCTTGAAATGGAAATACATAGGAAAAGCACTATCAGGTGTGAAATCCGGATGTGGAAGTCCATTAAATCACCCCTAGAATCCCTATTGGGTTCACCTTCCATCGCATATCGCAATTGCTTCGGCGGCATGGCCAATGGCCAAAAATCCATTAAACGGGAAATAAAAAGAAAAATATAAATTCCCAGGTTTCAAACTTTATGAAATCGGGCTTTTAAACGCCATTGGGTCTAGTCCTGATCGCAATCGCAAGTCACAACAACCCGGGGTCTTCCCCTTTGAGTGATTTGATCCACTGATATCGATGATCGCAGTCGTAAGTCACACGACCCAAAGGTCCTTCCCTTTTGGGATTGCCAACAACGATCTATCTATATCCCAATCGCACTATCGCATCAGCCTGGGGCCTTTGCCTCATGGGTGGATATGCCTGTCTCTGACCCGGTCCACCAATCTGATCATCAGAGATCACTAGTTGGGGGTCCCTTCCACCTAACCCTAAGTCCTTTTTGCCTTATGCAATGTGATTTCCTCAAATATCCTTTTAGGCCATTTTTAATGGAATTTGCCCCTTTTTCAAAGGATAAAGGGAAACTTCTTCCTGTGATAACTTCTTCATCTAAATTCTGTTTTCGCCCATTCAAGTTGTGTTGGATTCATAATCAATAGATCTCTGAAATGAGACTATTTCTGAGAGCACCCTATGATTTTCATTTCCTTTTGATTTACAAATGATTTGTTCCATTTGGCACCTCTTACCTCTTATCTGAAGTCTTTTAGACTTAGAAGTTTATCCAGGACCCATTTTTGGATCACCTATTTTTTTATCAGGAAATTAAGAAGCAATTGTGGCGAATAATTCTACCACCTTCAAATTCAACTCATAATTTAGAGAACAAGTCTTGAAGTGCTCCTTCTTCTAATAACACTTCTACCAATAGTAAAAACAAGTGCACCACTCCTAAATCTTCAATTAAAGCTACACCGCTCAATCCGTCAACATGGCCCATTAAGATGGAAAGTATTGGTTACAACATTGGTGATGATATGAAAAGAGCTCAGACCAAAATTACAATCTTTGAGCTCACAAATATAATGTGATAGTGATAATTTCTTATCCAAGCACTCTCATCACACTTTTCGGTGGGTAAATAAGTTTTTGCCTCTCAGTTAATGTTCGGTAACTCTCGCAGTATTATCGAATCTATAGTTAATGTTTTCAATTTCAATTTTAACACTCTATGCCCTCTGTTTCTCTTAAAATTTGAAATATTTAATTATAATGTCCATAGTTGTTTAGTTTATTTTGGTGCATCCATGAATTTCATGCCATTATCTATTGCTAAGAAAATTAATACTAAATGGGATAAAACTAATGCATGGATTGTACATCTAGACAAATCATTTGTCCAAGCCATTGGTGAACTCAACAATGTTATCATTCATTTTTCATCAGACCATAAATTTCACCAATGAATAAACATTGTGATTAGCGACATTCACGAAGCGTTTGGTTTACTCTTGAGCAGAGATTGGTCCTACAAGCTAGAAGGGTACATTTCAACTGACTAGACATAATTATGGCTTCCATATAAGGGAATAAATAACTAGATTTACTTGAAAGCGAACCTTATATGAAACAT
Organism: Pinus taeda; assembly: GCA_000404065.3. Classification (NCBI taxonomy): domain Eukaryota; kingdom Viridiplantae; phylum Streptophyta; class Pinopsida; order Pinales; family Pinaceae; genus Pinus; species Pinus taeda. The sequence continues at coordinate 55,510 of APFE031329874.1, forward strand.
ATTGTGACACAATTTGAGGGACACAATGAGTCGGTCGGCTTTGCAGATGTCATTTTAAAAAATTATTTTTTGGAAGTAGATCACGGATGTTATCTAGCATAGCCTTCACCCATTCCACCAAATACACAATTAGAACTCCTTCCTTGAAATCCAACTGGTGGAAATGAATCTCATACAGTAGATGTATATAGTAGGGTAGGACGTGCCTCTAGTATTGCTAATATTTGGATATTGTATTTTTATGGTTCAAAAATGTTGGAGGGATCTGGAGATGGTTGCAATTTAATAGACCCATGAGAAAACAAACATTTGAACTCTTGTCGCTTGGAATTTGAGTGCACCAACAATGTTGTCAAATATGAAGCACACATTTTAGGTTTGAATAAAGCCATCAACCTCAGAGTTGAAGTGCTTAAAGCAATAGGTGACTCAGAAATTGGCACATGACAGGAATGGATTACAATATGTTGGGCACGGGATACCCCAAGGGAAGTTTTGGGGCTTAGAACCCATATTTTGGTCAATTTTGTAATCCCGATGTAAAGACTCTACATTTCATGGGAACAGAGTGCATAGTTTGTTAAAGAGTCATAGGGTTGTCTGCCCTTAATTTTAATAATGTAATGTCAGCTATAGAGATCTACCCATGGTCTATGGACCATGGGATTGTGTAAATAGAGTGAGGCTCTAAGTAGTTTAAGAACATAATGAAAAGGAAGAACCAATATGATGTGTGCGAAGTAGATTTGTGGAGAAAATTCTAGTTTTGGGTCGCAGAGTAGGAGAAGGCTCTCCAAATTTGTGCACATAGGCATAGTAGTCTGCAACTGACTACATGAACCCTTGTAGCTGAGTGCGCAGGGTGAGCCGAGTCTGTAACAGTTGGAAGTATTAATAAAGAGAAGTTTCCTATCATTTCTATGTATTTATTTCTTGTTTTATGCATACGTTATCTTGGGTATGAAATTCACTTATAATACTTATATGATGCGCGAATGTGTATAATTGTATTGCTTGAGTGAATGCAAGATAGAATATCTATTTACGCAAAGTTAACTAAGATCTGTTAAGAAGATAAGTAAGATACGTGGTGTAGTTTGGGGAAATAGTGCAGTTCATTGCCATAGCAACACGGAAGCATCTCAGCCCTTGGTTAGGGTTGCATGAAAGACGATCGTAACAAATCGTGAAATTATTGAAGGTTGAAATAGTGCACGAAGTGACCTATGTGAAGACATGCATAGCTAGACTAAACCGACATCATAGACATCTCAAGGGTGCAAAAACTTGGTTCCAGCATCCCCCCATACTACTTTGGGTGAGACTTCAGTACACACTCAGCGGGCTGATGCTGAAAGGGCCAATAGTGTAGGGATTTGTTTCGCTAGATAAATTCAAACCTAGGTGAGGCCCCCATAAGGAAACAAATGGTTCCATTGTTGGGATCAGAATCTGCATAGAGATGTTAGATGTTGTATCAGTGGAATCCAACTAAGAGAAAAATTGAAGCCTGGTTGGATAGAATAATTCACGAATTCACAGCATAGGAGAACGACAACCTGCAACTGTCAAAACAAGAGTGGCTAGAAAGCTACCTATATACATAGATCCACGAAATATTTTTTGCGTCCTTCCCTACTGAGCTATACAAGTGGATCACGAAGCTAGCAGACAACCAAGGAAGGTGGATACTTGACGGTCCTATTGTGTGGACCCCAAAGCTAGTGTGAAGATTGGAAGCATCAGAGGATAATATCGTGCCCATTGTTGATCATTGGCTTGATCGGATTATAGGAGGATTCATTACTGAGTTCGTGGTTGACACCTTAGTTAGATACAACGAGGCAGAATGACAGTTTCTCAAAGGACCATGAGGTAAATACGTAAAGAATTTAAATACTTGGATTAAAATTTTATTGTACGAAAATAGGGTCATGGAGTTACCTTGATGTTCGGGGCTACGTGAAGTGGAAAGTTTTATAGGAACAAAGGAAATAAGGGTCTAGAAAATAGCCCTTGATTTCACCTCCATAAGGAGATGAGGAAGAGCTCACGAAGGTCTCTCTGTGAAGTGCCATTCATCGAATAAGGCAAAGAATTCCATAGATACCACCTCCACCCACACCACCACTGGCTTCACCACTATCACCTCCATCTTCACCTGTACCAACTCCACCACCACTGTGATTCAATATGGAAAGCATAGTGAAGTTGCCTGTGTTCTAAGGTTTGGGAAATGATGATCCAGACCAATTCTAGTTCATTGTAAGGGTTGTATGGGAAGTGCAAGGTGTTACAGTTGACCATATAAAGAAGGCGACATTGGTTAGCACCTTGTAGGATCGCTCGTGGACCTAGTTTATTAAGTACTCCAACGATAACTGGAATGCGGGAGTTGTGGATATCCAAGTAGCACATAGATAATTTAACAGGCCTAAATCTAAAGCACAGTGAATCATTAGATTTAAAGATATTACAATGATACTAGTTGATACTCCTGGTAGCTGAATTAGAGGCTGAAATGTACAATTTGCGAAGCAAATATGAAACTAACAGATGGACAACATCATGAGCGGTTTGTAGCTTCACTACTACCACATTTAAGGAGTGCGTTATCATAGCAGAAGATAACGACTTACGCAGAGGCCTTAGAGATTTCTATGAGGCTACATGAGACCCTGATGAAGGATCTTAACGTAGGATTCAGCAGATCCATGGGCAATTGAGGAATATGTGCCTTGAGATGCAAACTCTGAAACAGGATAGGACAGTTCGACCAAAAGTGCGCGAAGAAGTATGGTGTGTGAAATGCAATATTCAGCATCATGACAAAGACCAATACCTAATTTTTACAAATTACCTCATAGGAGGAGGACTGATTCCTTTAAGGCTAGAAGCTCAAGTAAGACTTGGTGCAATGCCTTCTTTGTGGTGTGCGATCTGTCAAATAGTTGGAGAACATGTCGTGGATAATTGTCACTTGTTACAGAAGTATATGCAAAATGCACAACACTTGTCCTACAACTTTTGCAGGTCAATGGGACATGACGAGCGTACCTTCAGAAGTTATGAGTTGATGATGGATAGAACCCCCACCTACATGGTTTAGGCTAAAATGCGGCCCCTCGACCAGAATTCAGGAATGGCATGAACAGGATTTCACGGGTGCAGATGAGGCCGAGGTGGAGGAGGACCTAGAAGAGGTCGTAGATTGTTGATTTGCTGTAATTGCAGAGGGTCAGGACACTATGCCAGCAATTGCACGAATCCAATGTTCCCGTTGTGTCTGTATTACACATTGTTTGATCATGAGACAGAAGATTGTCCTACATTGATGGCTAGGATACATGACAAAGGAGCACTACCACCTCCCCTGACTCATAACCTATAGATGATGAGGCCTAAGACACGCGAGGAAGACCCAAATGTGAACATTGTGCTCCAAAGTGGAATCACAATGGGAGATGACAAAGGAAAATAACCAGAAGATAGTACTTGGGTTCACAAAGCTCTGGGAAAGAAGCGGAGTTTGATTTGGAGCACACTCAGGAAACCTTCATGGAAGCTAAGAAGAGCTTCCCTGATACCTCCACTTCAGGAAGAAAAGATAAACCAGAGGCAGAAATGGACCCATCGATGCTCACAATGTTCCTGGAAACCTGTATGAAGTTATTGTGTGATAGTAAGGCTATGAAAGGGCTATAGGAACTCATGGACAAATGTGCTAGGACCGCACTAGGAAAACTGGGCGTAGTTCGAAAGATTGGAAAGCATAAGACAAGGATGGGACGAGAAATGAGGCTAACCATGCAGATCAGAGAATATGAGATGGATCAAGTCCTTTTGGATTTGAGATTAGATGTGAATGCTCTACTGAAACAAACATGGGAGCGAATGGGAAGACCTACATTGTAATGGTCTCTGATTCAGCTGAGAATGGAGAACCAACAGAAAATAATACCCATGGGGTGATTGTAGGGAATAATTGTGGATATTGAGGGAGCGAGCGCGTTGGAAGACTTCGAAGTGATAGAGATTGTTGATGAAAAAAATCCCTACCCCGTGCTCCTAGGAATTGACTGGGCCACTGACATGAATGGGTAATCAATCTGAAGAAGCGAAAGATGATTTTTGAGAAGAAGTCACTATGCATAAGTATACCCCTAGACCCTATTGAAGGATTGGGCTATATGGAGATGGTCCGCGACTATGAAAGTGATGATGATCTGAACTGCATCTATAAGATAATAGTGTGAGACCAAGACTAGGTGAATCCCACTATGAATAGGCAGATTACATGGGACCGTGAGAGTTCCTGCACTTTGGATTTCGACAAAGAAGTAGAACGATGCCAGAATCGATTAGACAAAGTAACTATGCTGAATCGCAATATGATGACCAGGTTGTTGCACTGTGTGTCGACAGAAGTAAGAACTTTGCCTACTTATGATGGTCTAAATGAGGTAGATACCTTCTTGGATGCCTTTGAAAGGGAGGTGCCAGAAAAGAAATGCTTTCAGGCCTTGGACTGGGTACTGCTCACTATGCTCGTGAGATGGTGGGGTACACACAAAGGAAGCTTTGATGATTGGTGTGAATGTAGGAGAATTATGTGCACACGATTAGGGAAGCCAAGGGTGTGACTAACACACAAGTATGATGGACAGGATGATCCACACGTGCATCTGGCCTAGTGGACACAGGCCTATGGAAAAGAGCACAAACTTGTGTGGATTCACACATACTCCACACTGAAGGACCTAGTTAATAAGCATGTGTTGGGGGGGAAATTGTGCAAATGGCCCTTAATGTTGGGAAGACATTATTGAGGAAGAGTAATAATGCATAAAATTATATGCGTAGAAGTGTTCAACAAGGTATGCAACGCGCTGAACAAGGTATGCAATGCACAGCGAAGTGATTGGGACCTACACGTACCTGTAGTGTTATGGTCTTATCGAACAACATGCAAGAAACTGATGGGAAAGACACCTTTTAGGCTAGTCTATGGAGTGGAAGCTATAATGCTAATGGAATACATCGTTCCTAGTCTATGCATAGTAGCACTCACATGTATGAGGGATTGTAGAGCCCTGGAGGAGAGGCTTGCATAGTTGGAAGAGTTTGAAGAAGAACAATTTTTGGTTGGATTCCACTAGCAAGTTTAAAAGCAAAACGAAAAGGTTTGGCACGATCGACATATTAAGTTGTGCACATTCAAGGTGAATGATTTGGTGTTGTTGTATGATAGTAAGTTTGATAAATTCCCGGGCAAATTCAGAATGCATTGGTTAGGTTTGTATGTTATTAAGGAGATTACAAATGGAGGTGCAATACAATTAGTCAAGTTCAATGGAGAGCCCTTCTCAGGAAAATTAAATGGTAGTCATCTGAAGCCATACACAGGTGGCTCAGCCATCTGACTAACTGACTAAAGCACATTCTTAGCACTCCAGGTAGCTAAAATGAGGCATGGGACTATAAACTACTCTGCCCGAGGACTGCATGATGTTAGGACTGCGTGCAGTAGCGAAGTGTCATAGGGTCCACAACAGTACGAGGGTTGTTACGTTACCACATAGGTTGGCTAGAAAGTGATCGCTGCAGTCACTATTCATGATGTGATGCTTGGCTTGAGACCAAATGGAGTGGGAAACAGGCATTTAAAGCGAACTTTATGGGCTAGATTCTTGAAAATCTGCTGCCAATCGAGCATTAATGGACCAAATGTGGGGGAACGGTCGAATTCAAATTCAAAAGGTGTTATAAATTACAAAGGGATATCCAACAAAAAATACTTGGAAATTTGAAAACTGAGTTGTTGCGCAGTCAGATATTCATGAACCAAGACTTATTCAATATTCTAAAGGTGAATTCATTTCTTGAGCAATTACCTGAGGCATTGAGAGAATTGTAGAGTTGCACTATGGCAGCACCTGAAGAATCCATGGATACTAGAGTAATGACCACTGAGGAAGCCGCACATGAAATTACGGAAGTGGAAGCCCCAAGGAGCATCAGGATAGTCACTGAGATCCCTAAATCACCGCACACGGCGAGACACAATAAAGACAAGCAGGCCATGGTACCGATGCATGTATCACCAAGCTCACCATGGAAGAAAAGGGGAAGGCTATCAATTTGGAGGCCGATGAGGAAGAAGAGTTCGAAGAAATCTTGGTTGAGGAGGAGGATATAGAGATGGGGGTCGAAAATCAGGGTGTGGACCCTCCCACCAAGTTATCAACATATGTTCCTCCATGGAAGGATAAAGAACATGTGCCCAAAGATATAGATGAGAGAAAAATCTCTTTGTAGACTCTGCTGCTCCATGATGACATTATTTTTGGAGCAAACTTGGGATGGGTGCTCGTGCTGAAATTTGAAGATTGGGACCTCACGGACCACGAGAAGTTCCTGCATCTTGCAACCATGCAGCTAATGTGCCAGAAGATAGACACATCGGCTGGAATGATAAAGTTGGAGTCACGCAAATGAACGAGAGGAGTTGATAAAGCAGGGTTGCCAAACCTGCTTTGGGTGCCACATTACCATCGTGCCCCAATTACCATTTTTGTCATCAAGCAGCTGCTCTGCTTGGTGCATGATGGGTGTTTATGGCTAGAGGAGCCCATCCCCATCACAGACCATCTGATTCACAAGATTACATGACTCCCTTGTGTAGGGAAGGACCCAGCGAACATTTCAGAAGCGAAGGGTGATGATTTGGCCATCGTAGAGGCCATGAAAAGGAAATTTAAATTGGAGAAGAAGAAGTGAGGGTATGCCATTTCCAACATCAACAACCCTGCGGTCAAGGTTGCGACATAGATATTTGTAGGGAAGTTGATGTGGAAATGCTATGCTGATGAGGTGCCCATTGTAGTGGTTGAACTAGCAGCAAAATGTGCAGAAAGGGTCCAGTTTAACTAGGCAAACTATCTATGCGGTGAGTTCCTTGAGAACTGCAGCAAGCCACAGTAGCAGGGAAACACATTTCAATATGCATGGCTCCTGTTTTCAATAGTAATGGTGGCATGGGAATTTCCCAAAGATAGCCAGTTCCCGACGATCACGCAAGACCTTCTAGAGCCAGTGAAGTATGCTTCACTATGGGCAACCAAGGATGCACAAAGGGTAAGGGAAAGAAAAATATTATGGGTGCTCATGGAGATGAACATTGGGATGGGGATTAATTGCAAGCCACAATTATTGCCCATGGTCTACAACAGGCTGCAGAGATTTGCGAAGTTCAAAGCAAACTTCCACCATGTCTTCATCAGGCTGCGGAGGGACCCCACAAAGACATGGCATGAGCTACCCTATTTGGCAATTTACGATGTCACCTTCACAGTCCTTGAGTCTTGTCTACCAGAGTGACGTGCTCCAACTGGCTCCACGATGGAAGCAAAGAAGTCCATTGTGCAATGGAAGAAGGAAGAGGCAAAACTGCAGACGGCACAGCTAGCAAAAAAACGCAGGAAGGAGGAAGCAGTGGCTAAGGACCAGGTGGTGCACGATGCTGTAAAGTTGGCAGAGGAGTAGCAGAAGGTAGCAGAAGAAGAGTGCAAAGGACAGAAGTCACCTTCGCCCGAGCTGGAGACTGATATAAAACATGGCAGTGCGGACCCACAGACAATGTCCACCTAGCTGAAACTTCTGCGCCCAAGAGAGCAGGTAGGGTGGTGAAAGAAGATGAAGGCCTCAAAGACTTCGTTTGACCCGATCACCCTCACTGAGGGGGATCTATATGATATTGGTGAGACGGTGAGGGACATCACTGTGGAGGCCCTCCAACAGTTTAAGGGGAAACATCAAATGGTGTTGGGGGCTCTTCGGATGTAGATATACGAGTTGCAGGTGTGCACTCCATAGGCTGGCACTATGTCAACCAGCTTTGTAGTAGGCACATCCGCAACCGAGGAAATGCTACGCACCCAGGTTGCCAACAAAATAGTGCTACCAGATGGAGTGCTCATTACCAAAAATGAGGCTGACAGGCCTATGGTTAGCAAGTAGAAAGGGACCAGGTTGAACAGGATCGCGCTCCCTTAGGAGATTCTCTATACTTTACAAGATGGAGTCACTGTAGAGCATCATTCTAGGGAGAGCCACGTGATACAAGTAATGAGCGAGAAGTGCATCAACATTGAGAAGTTGAGCCTACAGTGTGATGAGGTAGTGGCGTAGAATAGATAGATAGTGAAAGTGGTGGAGGAAGCCTACCAGATGGTCCCGAAGTTGGCCGTCCAAGCAGAGGAACCAGTCGAGGCATGCATATGAAAGTTAGCAACAAGGGTACGTGATGTAAGAGAAGAAATGGTCAGGGTTCAACAGGAGTTGAACCTTCAGATAGAAGAATTATAACTAAATGCACAACCTTCAACTCCGCCGGAGGTTAAGGAAAAACGCAGCACCACAATCACAATAGCAATGGTGGTGGTTAAGAGTGTAGTGACAGATTGAACAAAGCTGTTCGAAAAGTCATTCGAGGTCCTCACCACATTGCAAGAGGACCTGAACATAGAGAACCTAGAGACAAAGGCGCGTGAGCTACAACAGAGATATGACAACGTAAAATGGATTGCGTAGAAGGTTTTCCCTTATGCAAAGGCTCACTGGGATGCAGTAAGCTAAAGCACTCAAGGAGCAGGTGGATGTTGCTCAACATAAGGAAGTAGTTTTGAAGGCGTCCCTATAGCCATGGATCGATGAGGCTTATACCATTACAACCTCCATTGAATAAAAGCTCACGCAGTTGCAAGCAACACTGGAGAGGATTTAGGGCAGTAGTTCAGCCACAGTGGTCATTGAACATTGCATAGAGGAAGTACAGTAGGCAACGCTCAGTGCGCTGCTGAAGTTGTAGCGATCTAGTCAGATTTGGGAGGTCTTCATCCAAAAATCTCCACCCGACAAAGTGACTCGAGGGAAAGTCACGATGTTTTTTTTAGGGGCCAGTTGGGTGCAGGATCCCCTAAGGGAATTTTTGGGGCTTAGAGCACACATTTTGGTCAATTTTGTAATTTTGATGTAAAGACTCTACATTTTGTGGGAACAGAGCACGTAGTTTGTTAAATAGTCATAGGGTTGTCCGCCCTTAATTTTAATAATGTAATGTCAACTGTAGAGATATACCCATGGTCCGCGGACCATGGGATTGGATAAATAGAGCAAGGCTCTAAGTAGTTTAAGAACATAATGAAAAGGAAGAATAAATATGATGTGTGCGAGGTAGATTTGTGGAGAAAAGTCTAGTTTTGGGTCACAGAGTAGGAGAAGGCTCTGCAGCTGAGTGTGCAGAGGCCTAGTAGTTCGTAGTTAAGTGCAAAGACCCCTGCAGCTAAGTGCACAGGGTGAGTCGAGTCTATAACAGTTGGAAGTATTAATAAAGAGAAGTTTCCTATCATTTTTGTGTATTTATTTCTTGTTTTATTCATCTGTTATCTTGGGTATGAAATTCACTTATAATACATATATGATACACAAATGTGCATAATTGTATTGATTAAGTGAATGCAAGATAGAATATATGTTTACGCGAGGTTAACTAAGATTTGTTAAGAAGATAGGTAAGATTCATGGTGTATTTTGGGGAAGTAGTGCAGTTCACTGCCGTAGCAATGCGAAAGCATCTCATCCCTTTGTTAGGGTTGCACGAAAGGTGATTGTAACAAATTGCGGAGGTACCGAAGGTTAAAATAGTGCATGAAGTGACCTGCGTGAATACAGGTATAGTTGGACTAAACCGACATCACATAAATCTCAAGGGTGTAGATAATTGGTTCCAGCATCCCCCCATACTGCTTCGAGTGAGACTTCAGTCTGCGCTCCGCGAACTAATGCCGAAAGGGCTAGTAGTGTAGGGATTTCTTTGGCTAAATAACTCTGAACATGGGTTAGGCCCCTATAAGCCAACATAATACATTTTGCGTCACCAAATCTAAAAAATTATCAACTAGAGGTATGGCATTTAATTTCGTGTTTCCAAGCTTTTAATATTATTTTTGTTCCTCGGATTTGAAATGTTGTTGTTGATACATTAGCTAATGTTGCTGCTAGGTTGTCACCTTAAGGGACAAATTTTCAATTGAAATTATTTATAGGCCTATTTCTCATGATAACATTACTATTTTTCATGTTTTCAATGACAAACAATAGATGTTGTTCTTTATGGCGAACATTGATGTATTCAACGATGTAGTTATCAATGAAGACGAGTGCAAAAAGACATTGTAGGGGTAAGCACAAACAAGTAAAGGAAACCTCATGCCTAAGGGTGTGGTATAACTTGAAAAGTTGTATGACCTACAAAATCAATTTAGGAACCAGTCAATGCAAAGACTCATAGCTCTACACTTTCTCATGAAGAAGTAAATATTGGCACGGAAGAGGATCTAGAGTGTGTAAATCTCAGTTCTTGTTATACACCTCAAGAGAAGCAAGATTTTATCTTCCTCTTTAAGTAGTATCAATATGTCTTCACGTGGAAGTACGGTGATATTAAGACTTGCGATATGAGAATAATCCAGCATGTAATTCCCATTAAGGAAGGGATCAAGCCTTTCTAGCAGAATCTAAGAAGCGTTCATCCCACGCCTGAATCCTTCATTCAAAAAGACTTAAGAAAAATTTTTGATGCTCAGATCATATTTAAAGTTCTTCATTCAACATGGGTATCTAATCTATTTCCTGTAAGAAAAGAAGTTTGGGGCGATATGCCTATGCGTTGATTTTTGTATATTGAACCGCACCTTGGATAGAGATAATTATCGAGTTCCATCTATGGAACAAATTTTGCAAACATTATCAAGGTTACAAATGTTCTCGTTGTTGGATGGTTTTTCTGGTTACAACTAGGTTCTGGTGGCAGATCCCAACAAACACAAGACCACTTTTAGTAAAAGGTAAAGTTCTTTTTCCTTCAAAAGAATGTCATTTGGACTTATAAATGTAGGAGCTACTTTCCAACACATTATTGACATCAAATTTCACAGTTTGATTGAAAAACACATTGTGATTTACTTAGATGATGTGATAATGTTTTTGAAGGAGAGATATGATCATGTGCATCATCTAAATAAAATCTTTGAGAAATGTCATAAATACAAGATATCTCTTAATCCCAGGAAGATAATTCTCACATTGTCTGAGGGAAGAGTGGTGTTAAAGTGGACCCAGAATGGGTGAAAGCTATCACTCATATTCCCTTCCTAGTAAATACGAAATCTATGCAATCCTCCTTAAGGAAGTTCAATTTCCTTCATAATTTCATATCAGACTACAACAAATAGTAAGACCATTATAGAAGAGGATCAAGAAGGATGTAATATACAAATGGGATAAAAGGGAAAAGGATGCTTTTGCTCATATTAAATAAGAAATGTTTGAAGCTCTGACACTATATAGGCCAGATTACAGAAAACATTTCCTATTGTATACATATTCTTCTATTACTTCGCTTGCAGTCATTCTCATACAAAAGGATGATCAAGGTAATGAGTGGTCTATATCATTCATGAATGCTTATTTGAAAGGACATGAATTGACATATACCATCATCAATAAGAAATATTATGTAGTGTATGAGGAAGTGCAACACTTCAGGCCATACCTTCTAAAAAATCATGTTATCATCTTTGTGCCTTACCAAGTGGTTTTATCATTGTTTTTCAATAAGAGATGGGTGAAAGAAGAGTGAATTGGATGACAAGATTACAAGTGTATGCCCTTGTGTTTAAGCCAATTCACATGGATAGAATCATTCCTCTCAAACAAGTGAATGATCAGGAAGTTATCAATTTCCTTAGACATAATATCATTACCAGGTATGGTGTTCTGATGAGCACTAGTACTGTAGCAATAATGTTGCAACTCTTGGGGCTACCAACTTTACTTTATCAACCCAGGGTTCGTACAAACTTGGAGGTGAAAGTGTTGTATACACAAGTAAAAGTGATGGTTTTTCCTTTTATCACTATTCACCTGGCAAAAGACCACTAGGGTTTTCCAAGCCAGACTTCTATGGATTTAGAACAGGCTTAATTACTAATGAGGGAAAGATAAATCTACTCTAAGGGAAAACTTTTCTAGTGCAGTAAGGAAAAATACTAAAATCCAATGCTAAAACACACCATTTCCTACCTAACTTCTATGATATTATGTTTCAGAAGGAATTCTAGATTATCATGGATGAAATTTAACTATATTAAGCATGTAAATTCAAAGCATCATCATTTTACTACTGTGCATGTAAATAGCTAAACAAATTTGTTTTTCTTTTTATCTTTTATGGAAAAACAAGTGAAAGCTAATCTCTTTTGGCAATGTGGTAGGTGTCTTAGGTATGTTGGTGGATGGTTGGGAGGCTTGGGAGACCTTTAGGTGACCTTGTGTGGCTTTCTAGAGGTTTTCCCTCAATTCAGCCTCAAAACAGGCCACTACAAGAAAACCTACAGGATACAACCGAGAGCAAAATGATGGTTGCTGGAGGTGATGGAAGGCTTAGGGAAGGTGGTTGGTGGATGGAACAGAGTGAGAAAATTCTTAGGATTTCTCACAACTCAAAACCAAGGTTGGGATATGGTTGGATTTTCTCAACATGCCTGGAGAAGTTTCCTTGAAGAATGATGAAATTGGTGAGGGTCTTAGTGAAAGTGAGGAATGATCATGGATGGATGAAGTTTCAAGGAGGTTGCTTGCTATGAAATCTTTCTATACTTATGAAACACCTACATTGCATCAAGCAATGATATTTGCCCAAAAAGCATGTAAACAAGAAGAATTTAATAAGCTAGAAACACATAGTTTAATGAGCTAGTTGTCTATTTCATGCATGAGGGAAATTTGCAGAATAAGATGAAGTAATTGATGAGACCCACTGTAAGACTGAAGATGGAAGAAATGATGGATAATTCCTACACTTGCAAACTGATCAAATGTTGGCTTAAGCACAAGAAACTCTAAATTCTATGAGAAAGTAGAATTCTATCTTTTTTGGGGCTGCATGGGGGTCCTTTCCTCGAATCATGATCCTTGAAGGAAGAAGTGAAGCCAAGACACCTACTGGAAGCTTTTTGATGCTCCTTTTATCCCTTCTAACCTAATACTAAAGTAAAGCACAAATGGAAGCAAACTAATAACCAAACTAATCAAATCTACACTACTTGCAATGAAACACTTCCAAGGACAATGTAACCATGAATCTATGAAATTAATCTAAGAATACAGATGCAATAAGAGAATACTTTTCTTCTAGGGTTGGGCCCTAATCCAAGAGCTTCAGCCCTCTAAGTTAACTCAATACTAGATCATGAAAAATCTCATTCTCATTATCAAAATAGAAAATTACATAGCAATGTCTTCCACATGTTTGGAGCTCAAAAATAGCTAGTGTTTTTACAACAAAAATTTGAATCCTAATGATGCTCTAGGCCTCTTTATTTATACAACTAAAGTCTCCAATGACTTCCTTGAATGTAGGGAGGGTCTACTCCCAAACTCGAGATGAACTAACTCTTTGACTATCACTTGCTCGACTACCTTTTGATCTTCATGACTTGGCTACTTGTACTCCGAGCTAGTGTGATTAATGGAAGAATATTTGAATGAGGGAGGAGTAAATGAGGATTCACCTCCTACAATATTTCTTCCTGGTCCCATTCAAGTTTCAACCTTTAATCTTACCAAAATTCCCTAATTTTCTCTCACAAATGTGCATTTAATGCACATTAGTCCACTAGGCATAATATCTCACCTTGAATCATCTCATTAAACAAAATATTATCAAAACATGTAATAAATTGTGAGAAGATTTGATTTGAATAAGCTATGATGTGAACTAAGGTCCATATAGTTACCCAATGATGAGGCTCATCATCACCCCCTACTGAAAGTGTTGCTCATCCTCTGAGCAACTCAATCAATATCCATATCTTTCATAGCCCTGGTGGCTTCCTTGACTTCCCATGCTTCTGTTATGGGTTCTTCTTCTTGTGCATAGAATTTTTCCCTCCTTTATATCTCCTCCCATTGCTTTCTTTCTTCCTCTTCCTTCCTTCTTTCTAACATTCCCAAGACAAGTGATGGATTGAGTCTTAAGCCTATCCAATTGACTTTGAGCCTTTGGATGGTTTTCTTGTACATGGTTTTCCTATTTAGTGCCTCTCTCATTATTTAAGGAGAATGGTACTCTCTGAATTTCAAACTGTATGGCAGAATATTCCATCTCCTTTGGCAATATTGCATGTTTTCATGTCCTAGCAACATGAACATATCCTCAAAATTTGTAATTACTTGCTCTTGGGTAGCAAGATACTTGGGTACAATTTGAGGATCATTTGTAATTAAATTATGTGTGTTGATGATGGACATTGGGTTTGACTTCTCAACTCTTATCATGAAAGGCTTGGTTATTTTCTTGCCAATATCTTCTTCATTTATGTAGCCCTTTCTTCCTCATGGTTCATCCATGATTCCAAGGCCATTAACTGTAAATCCCCTAACTTTGCATTAGTGTCCCATACATTCAGATCTGTCAAGGTCATGTTATGCAAGTAGAACTCAGACATATTAGCCCTATCCTCCAATGTGTTTTCATCATAGAGGTCAATGGACTTTCTATAATCTTGGAATGGCATAGTGCCTCTCTACACTAGGGTATTGATTTGGAGCTACAAGCATTGTTCCCTAAGGTATAATGCATAGAACTTAGCTAGAACACTTCACTAGACAGCCTCTAAGGATAGACTAGCCATGGTTACCAATTGGTGCTCTTTTTCTTGCAGTTGTCCTTTCAAGCATTCATTTTTTGCCTCTATCTGAGTTTTCATTGTGGCTTCATTGTCTCTCAGGCTGCTTAGTTCCCCACCCATCTCTTTGAGCTTTTCCTCCATGTGACCTATGTCCTCTACTCCCTTGGACTTGGTAATCTACATCCATCTATGTGTTCTGGCTCTTTCCTTCTCAATCTCAAAGAATAGTGGGATGGAATTTTTTTATGGAATGACCCTGCCCCCTTCAATAGATCTATAGTAGGAGTCAAGGTTGGGTTGAGGGCTAGGTTCCCTTAGCTTTGGGTCCTCCTTCTTTGGTTCTTGTTGCATACTCCCTTCCTTATCCAATTTTTGAGTTTCTTGTAGGCTTAGCTGAGTTTCTTGTAGTATTGCCTCTGCATCCTGTAGGTCCTACTGTGTATCTTGTAGGATGTCTTTTCCCTTCGATGAAGTCAATCTAGTCACAGGCCTTCTCTCATAAGTGATAGGAGACATAAGGAAGGTTTGTGTTGAGGGCCCTTCTCCTTGAATTTTAATAAGAGGGGTTACCTTTTCCTACTATTTAGGTTAGTCTTCAATAACAATGGCAACCTTGGTGGGAGTTTGAGGTTTCCCCTACCTTATCCTTGTACTCTTTCTTGTTATGAAGTATAATGGGGTTTGTCTCTGTCACTTTCCTTTTTGTTTGATAGGGGTGCTAAGGGCAGTGAGGGTAGCTTTTGCTTCTCTCTAAGTGGGCTCTAGAGATTCCCTGGGCGACTCTTCCTTGTCTTCTTCCTCCTCTTTTCCATTCCCCTTTTCATATTTGTCTTTCTCCTCTTCTTCACCTTCTTCATCAGTTTCCGCTTTGGCATTTTCCTCTATTTCTTCACCACTTTGCTTCTCTTTCTCTTCCCATTCTTCCTGATTTATTTCCTCTTCATCCCTCTCTAGATCCTCATTTGTTCAGTTTCCTCTTTGTCCCTTTCGCTGGTAGTAGGGATTTTGTCATATGTGAGGGCTTTTATATCCTCCTCTATCTGTATGTCTCAGAATGTTGCCCATGGGATAGGAATTCTAAGTTTGTGGAGGGCATTTGCTATGATGAGTCTAATTAACCCATGATGGGCCAGCTACTAATAGTTTCCCTCCTTGAATTTTATGCTCATATTTATCAGGGATTGAAGAAGTAGGGTATGTTGAGCCTTTGGTGAGGAGGTGTATATGCTCCAAACCTAAATTCTTCAAGAAGCCTAAAGTGGTATCCATATACCACACTATACCTACCTTCACATGATATGTATTTGATAAGATGGTAGCTTATTTCATTCTAGGGGTATGGTAAGCTTGCTCTTCTCATTCCATTTTTGTCTTCCATGCCCTCCTCTCCCTCTAGAAAGAATTTCTTCTTTGCAGTTTGGCTATTTCCCTTGTCTTCCTTTCTTCAAGGCATTCATAAGGGAAGTGTGGTAATTATGCTTATGAGTTTAGAGGTGAGCTCTATGGAGAGGCCTATCACCACAACAGTGGCATGGATCCTGGTCAATGTAATGAGGGAGAGAGAAAAATGTTTGGCCACTTCAACATCATACCCCCTCAATTTCTCAAAGTACCCCATCCAATTATACCTTGTGAATATTTCTAGCACATGAGGGTCTTGGTGAATACTCATAGTGTTGATGGGCTCCCCTCCATTAAAACCCCCTGTCATTTCTCCTGGTGAATGGAGGAGTAGAGATATATGATACAAAATTTAAATGAAGGAAGAAATGGGACTAAAATTTCTGTGGATACAATTCCCTTACACAGTTATCAATTTCAATCAAAATAGAAGATTTTTTGTTCCTTTCACTTGCAGAAATGGGAGGAAATATAGAGCCTACCTCCTTAAAATGTTTGAAGTAGCCAATCCATATGTTTCCTCCTCTGAAATTTTTCTTTTCCAATCATGAATATTCGCCGACTATATCATGTAGGATTCCTGTGGGATCCTGTAGGATTTCCTATAGGATCTTGTAGGAGGTCCTACGTAGGAAATAAATGAAGTTTCCCTCTCCTATAGGTTGCTCAAAGGCTGAGAGAGACTTTTCTAGAGTGAGCCTTGAGAAGATGAATGAATGAATGCATGGGGATCAATGTTTATTTCCTCTTATGGTCAAGTTGAGTGAGGTGGTGTGCTGGCAGCTAAGGTACAAATTTCTATTTTTGGACTATTGGTCCCCACCACCACATCATCATTCCCCTAACCTCATAATCAACTCCCACTTCGGGCATCCATAGCCTCAACTACTTCTGACCTCATTCTCCTTTTCTTTGACTTGACTATTGCCACATGTGTAAGGACTAACTGTTTTGTCCACGTTGAATAAACGAAGGTGGCCAAGTTAACTGGTCACCTTTCTCTTATAAGACAAATTGTTCACAATCTTTACATTTTTTTATTACATTATGAAAATGAGAGAGTGAAGCGAGATACTTACCTGTGGTGACAATACCTTGCTGTAGTTTGTTGAAGAAATGAGGTGCTTGTTGTATGTCGGCTGCATGTGATTTTTCCCTCTTTTTTTTTATATATTGTCCTTTAATGATTTTCTTGATGTGTAGGTACTTGCTGTTGAGGTTGATGATGTTGATATTGCTCTAGAGGAGCTCCTTATGCCTTTCGATCTCCATGATTGAAACTTGCTGCAACTTTATGATTTTTATTTTGTGGGATAGGCCGCTACATGATTTCCTATAAGATGCCATGTAGTTTCCTCTCCCTCAAAATTGTTAATCAATTTCCACTATTGGGACCTAAGGATGATGAACATGGATAAAGAGGAGGTCTAGGGGTGTGTGAATAATGAAAAATAAACTTCAGATGTTGTTCCCCTTTCTCTCTATTTCAGTTTTTTGTGTTTATTTCTTGAAAACTACAAAAAAAAATTGAAATGATTTTTTCAATGATGAATGCAGGGGTGATCAAGGTGGAGAGTGGTATGGTAATGAGATGATGATGTAGGAATTTATTTCTTTTGACATGGGAAGGTCATTTCCTTACCCTTGGGTTGCTTCCTTTAGGATTCCCAAGCCACTGTAATTCCTACAAGATCATCTTGTAGGTTTTTAGGGGATCCTATAGGTTTATAGG
>APFE031329874.1:73750-91345 GCA_000404065.3 Pinus taeda
ACCTACAGGAGGTTTTCATACTAGCTGCTTGCCTTGGGTGCTTCAAGAGAGGTTTTCACCTAGATATATTTTTATTTTTTCTTTATATTTTACACCATTGGGTCACCTCAAGAGGTTTTCAACCCAATAGCGGGACTCAGGCACCTCATGGAGGTTTTCACTTGAGTCTCCTTATTTTTTTTTTTTTTTCTATTTATATTGCAGTGACTTGATGAGGTAGGAGTTGAGACTTGCTCCACCACCATCACTTTTTTGCTGATACCATCTTTGAACTCTTGCTTTGACAATGGAATTTTGTAAACTTTCAATATGTGGCTAGTAACAAGTAAAGGAATGGCCTTTGCATCTATGGTTCTGATCTGCACTGAACCATTATCATGACATCTCTCTATAAAATAAGGCCCTAACCATCCAGTCCTTAACTTTCCCTTAAATTCTTTATATCTGGAATCATATAACAAATCCCAATCACCTTCTTGAGATTGCTTATCCCTGATGTTCTTATCATCCCAAATCTTCCTCTGAATTTGAGTTACCTTTGTGTGTAGGAGGGCTTGCATTCTGAACTCATCTAAACCATTCAACAAGAGTAATCTCTCCTTTTGTCCACTATTGAGATCTAGATCTAGTTGGGCTACAATCATTAATGTATTATACTCAAATTCAATGGACTACAGGGCCTTCTTCCCATATATCAGCTCGTAGGGTGTGAATCCAGTGGTGGTCTTCCATGTGGTTTTATAGGCCCAATTGGCCTCAACTAGTCTATCTTCCCAATATTTTTTGTTGTTGCTAACTATGGTTAGAATTCCCTCCAGTGCTCTATTGGTCACCTCCAATTTCCTATTAGCTTGTGGGTGATAGAGAGTGGAGGTTCTATGCTTAATATTGTGCTGGCTTAATGAGCCTTCAATCATGTTGCAGGTAAACTAGTTGCCTTGATCAATGACCAGTTCTCTATGGTGCCCAAACTTGTAGAATACATTATCCCTTAAGAACTCAGCCACCTTCTCCTCTATTGCTTCCTTGATTGCCTTGGTTTCATCCCACTTAGTCAGATAGCCAGTGCACACAATGATATATTTCTTTTTCTTGGAAGGTGGGTCAATAGGCCTAATGAAATCCATGCCCCGCTTGTCAAATGGCTCGAAGGTCACTTGAGGTTGTAGAGGCATTCCATCCTTTGGAGTAGGCTTTCCCATCCTTTCTCACCGATCACACTAACTAGTATATATTTTCATATCTTGATGAAGAGTGGACCAATAGTAACCATCCTGTAACTCTTTGAATGTTGTCCTCTTTGCTGCAAAGTGACCCCCACAAGGCCCATAATGACAATTCATAAGGATGTCAAAGACTTCCTCCTCCTTAACACATCTTCTCAGAATTTTATCTGGGCCTAGTTTGAAGAAGTTTCCCCCAGTCCAAGTGAATGGGGCACTCTTCCTCACATTCTTCCTTTTCTCTATGGAAGCCAAGTTCGGTGGGAACTGTATAGATACCAAATATTTTTATGTATTAGTAAACCATGGAGAGAGAACTAAAATGGAGAATAAATGTTCATCTGGTAACTGATCATCAACTATTCCTTGCTAGGCTTATCAACAATAGTTAGATCAAACTGTTGTAATAAAAGTAACCATCTAATAATTTGGGAATTCACATCAAGTTTATTCATTAAATATTTCGTTGCATCATGGTCAGTATGTACAAATGTTTGATAACCTGTAATATAATGCCTAAATTTTTTCAATGAATGCACAACATCCAGGAGCTCCTTTTCGGTCACTATGTAGTTCAGTTCAGCATTTGACAGATTCTTACTGCTGAAGTAGATAACATCAGGAAATTTTTCATCTATCTAGCCTATAGCTACTCCTATGGCTTCGTGTGAGGCATCAGCATGTATATGAAAAGGAAGGGCCCAATTTGGGCCTCAGAGAATCAATTTAGTGATTAACTTGTCCTTTAGGGTGTCCAGGGCCTCTTGATAGCTTTTTGACCATACAAACTTAGAGTCTTTGGCCAACAACCCAAATAAAGGAGAAGCTAGATTGTTGAAGTCTTTTATAAACCTTTGATAGTATCCATATAATCCTAGGAAACTTTTGACATCTCTCTTCTCTTGCGGAGGTGGGACCCTTTGGATGATAACTATTTTGTTTGGGTGCACCTGCAGTCCTTGCTGGGATATTGAATGACCTAGCATAGCCCCTTCAGTCATCAAGAAATCACATTTTTTGGGGACAGGTTCATTTCAATGCATTTGTTCAGCACCTTACCTAAATTGGACAGAGCCTCATGGAAATCACATCCATAAGGTGTAAAATCATCCATATAGATCTCTACTGCATCATGGACTAACTCGGAAAAGATACTCAATAATTCTCTATGGAAAGTGGCAGGAGCATTGCATAGGCCAAAAGGAAGAACCCTATAGGTGAACGTACCCTAGGGACAAATGAAGATGGTTTTATCCTGGTTTTTCGGGATGATCTGGATTTTATTGTACCCATTGAATCCATTTGGGAAAGAGAAAAAAAAATTCCCTGCCATGCCATCTAGCACTTAGTCGTTGAAGGGTAGAGGGAAGTGGTCCTTCTTTGTGGCTTTGTTTAACTCTCTGTAATCGACACAAATCCTCCACTTACCATTTTTCTTTGGGACCAACACCAAAGGAGAGATCCACTCACTGTCATACATAGGTAAATGAATCTTGCATCTAGTAGCTTTTACAATTCTTATTTGATATAGTAAACTTGAATTTTAATGAATAGCACAAGATAGTAGATTAGGTCATCATGGAGAAAGATGCTAAGATCAAAGAGCTTAGGGACAATTTTTCTAAGGCCAATTTCATGGTTGATTCCTAGAGCAGGATAATGAGCAATTGAAGGTAAATCAACTACTCTTGAATAAGCATAAGGTTGATGTTAGAAACGAAAATGTAAAGGGAAAATAATTAGTTGACATAGATGATTCAGATGAGCATCAAGAGCAAGTGACAAAGAAGAGTCCAAAGACTAGAGGACTCAAAAGGGAACTTCAGCAACAAAGGGAGCAGATGTCTTCAGTTGACCTAATTGCAGGAGAAATCAATCAAAATAGGGAGTTTTGGCTTGACAAAGTAAATTTCCATTTAAAAAATCTTTTTAAGAGGGCCAAAAGATACAACAAATTTCAAAGATACATGGCTACTCATTGCTACACAAGGAATCAGGTCTCCAAAGTCAAAATCAAGTAGTTGAAGAAAATACTCCAGGAAACCCTAATCAGGAAAAAAGATAAGGTTAAGTTGGATTTGCTTGCTGATGCTTCCCTCAGAGCAATACAGGACAAGGATAAGGAGCTAGTGCAAGAGAAAGGGCCATCAGGTGAACGAGAGACTAAATTCGTTCTCCATCACGATGATGAGATTGATACAGAGCCAACAACTACAGAGCTCAAAGAGATCATCAAGGAGCAACAATTACAGATTGAGGCCTTGTCCCTTAACTTGGAGAGGGCCAAGTGGAACATGAAGTACCTGGAGCAGAGAAAAAAGTAGCTTGAGGACCAGCATGAGATCATGGAGCTGCAAAACATCCGTGAAGACCATCAGGCTGCCCAAAGAAGCCTAAATGAGAAGACACCTATTCAGCAAGAGATAGAGGCTGATTGAGAGATTTGGCTTGAGAGGATCCACATCCATTTAGAGAAGCTGTTGGAAAAAGAAAACAAGGATAGAGACATGCTTAGGAATATGAAAAACCACTATTGGGAACGGAACAAGGTCTGCAAGGCACGAATAAGGAATTTCAAGGCAAAATTGAGAAAAGCAACAAAAGAGGCAAAAGAGGAAAAAGAGCAAAATCGGCTTCTAATCTTTGCTGAAGCTTCCTTGGCATGTCATAGCACTCCATAGAGAACCTCCAGTCCAAATTTCAAGAAATTTGGGACAATTTTGGTCGCATGAGAATTTTTTGGCACAAACACAGGTTTTTTCTCTATACACGCTGCGTCACCGGCGTGACGCGTAGGATTGGGAGCTCCAAATGAGAAATGGTTTGCATTTTTGGATTCATCATGAAAAAACACGACTACTGGCACTTCGAGCAAGAAATTTGGGCATGATTTGAGTCTCCAGAAGGTCAAAAACACCCAAACAATGGCCTCACTACCCCTATTTTGACACACAGGAAGAAATCTTGGGAGAATGAAGATTTGGAGGGGAAAATGAGCTCAAAATTCAAAAATTCCACTCGGGTTCGAAAGTAGACAGGACAGGCTTTCTAGCAAGCATACCTGGGCACATTTTGGACTCCTGTAAGTGCCTTAAAACTGGCCTCCTTGTGGCATGGCCCAAAATGCCTCTGTTTCGCGAAATTTCGCTTCCCGACATTTTGTATGTGGGCCCATTCATATGCACTTTAGTTTTTTGGCACCTAAGGCATTTTTAAAAGTATTTTCACTCCAGATGGTTAGTTATCCAAGTGGCAAAGGAAGGAAAAGGGCCACCCAAGCCATTTGTCATGTTTGTGGCGCTGCACCTGTAGCTGATGTTTGGCTCTCCACCTTCGTTTGGTGATGATTTGAGTAACTCCCCAACCCTTGGGCGTTCTATCTCTTCATGGCACATTCTATATATTGTATGCAAACTATTTGCAAAGGGTTGGTTGGTTTGTAACTTCTGGGAGACTGCGGGAAAGAAACTTTGTTTCTGCATTGCATATTTTTTTACAGAGAATTAAAGAAAGGAAATGGCTTTGTTTCATGAGATTCATGTAGTTGTGAGTGTAGAAAATGTGTCTCTTATGTTTCATATGTATCTTGTTATGTTTCATAGTTCATTTCATATTCATTTCATATTCATTTCCAGTGAAGTTTTCTAAGTTAGCTAAGGTAGAATTCAATGTTATTGCTCTGCCTGTGGGAAAATTTCATGTTCAGTGTTCATTCTTCTGTTGAAAAGGATAAATGTTGTCCATGCCCTTTTCACCCTCTTACTCAATCTCTCCATTCCACACTGTCTTAAACTAAATTGCTAGGCTTTCTACCTATCTTTCCTCACGAAGTAATCCGTGCCTTTGTATTAAGTTCTCTGTTCATTGAGGTCCATTGGTCCCATATCATCCTAGAAACACAGTCATTCATAAAAATCACTTCTTGTATTCATATTCACTTACTAGCCTAAGATAAATATTTCACTATAAGTCATCTTAGGCCTTTTTTTTTATCTATTCGCTGAGTGTGACTCAGAGGGAGCCCTCTCCTATTCTGGTAGGGCTAGCTACCAGACTGAGCGTGCTTCGTGGTTGCCCTGAATTTTGCCTTCCTTCAGCCTAAGGCGGATTTAGGTGATAACAGGTACCATCATCCCATAATGGCCCTACTCCTAAATTCTTTACCAACATACTTTTGCATGTTCCAATTCATGTCACTGCATCTAATTCTCTGGCAGCCAACTTCAACCACCCAAACCTAGGAATTTTGCATGGTTTTATGTACCAAACACATAGTTGCCATTAGATTCAAAAGGAATTGAAATAAATTCAAATCATACCTCATTGGTAGATCATCATTAACGTACACCTGTAATCCGTTTTTCTTCCTATCACAACAAGTCAAATGATATATTTGATCAAATCATCATGTATAAACATATCACATCTAGCCAATTCAAATGCAGCCATCATAAATCATAATCATAGATCACGTGTAATAATCATAATTCAGAGTCATAGATCACATGCATAATTAAAACTTAAATTAAATATTGATACATATCTTTCACTCGATCTTTTGCTTCTACCTTTGTCCTTTGTCCTTTCCATACACATAATGAATCAATTTCCAAACTCAACAAGCACCCAGTGTAGAGCTCAACACATACACCTACCCCCCCTTACCCGGTGTACAAATATATATATATATATATATATATAATATATAGTACAACACAATGAATATATGTGTCACAACATAATGACTGAACAATAAACATAACACAGTACCATATGTACACAACACAACATGTATGATATGTAGACAATACCACATGTACACAACACCACTTGCACAACATGTACACAACACCACATGTAAATAGCACCACCTTCACAACATGTACACGACACCACTTGCACGACTTGTACACAGCATCACATGCACACAACACCACCTGTACAACATGTACACAACACCACATGCACACAACATCATGTGTACAACATGCACATAACACCACATGTACATAGCACCACCTACACAATGTGTACAAAAAACCACATGTACGCAGCACCACCCGCACAATCATATACACAACACCACCTACACAACATGTACACAACACCACCTGCACGATGTGTACAAAGAACCACATGTACAAAATTGTTGGCATTATCACTAATGTGTTATCCTTGATGGTAACATACTTGATAAAGATGTCAACATGATGGTAGTATGATGAGTATGTGTTGTTCTTGATGACAACTTACTTGATAAAGATGACAACATGATGGTATTAGGATGAGTATACAAGCCAATACAGATGTGAAAGACAGATTCAACAAAGGAATATCAGTTCAAAGATAGAGGAATGATAAAGTTGATATTTTGAGGACTGTACATGGATCCTATGAAGAAAGGTCATGTACATACCCAGGTATGGTGAATAAAAATCACGTTTAGTTTCCACATCATGGTATTCTAAATACAAGGGGTTTTTACCATGGTGTTGACACATATTAATGAGCATGGAAAAAGATATTTTATCATGTCAAAGAATACCATCAGCATTACTAAGGGTTTGACCCAAGGTACTGGCTAAGGCCTAAGCTATATAAGGATATGGATATCAAAGTGTTAGGTGTGAAAGTATTGGGTTATTGATGATTGGTTTGATCTGAGATAGGTATGCACTAAGGATCATGATGATGGATCATATCTTATAGATGTGAAATGATTACACATTGAATAATATGCTTATGGGTTGATAGATCTATGATGATGATGTTATGATGTGTGTCTATTACAGTTTATGTCGAGTTTTGGGTTTGACTGATGTTTTTTTATGCAACAAAGTATGACTTAGTAGTTATAGATCTATACACAAGTTTGCTTCATAAATATCGCATACATACATGAATCTACTTATGGGTAGTCACATATATATTGCGGTATGGAGAGATAGTATGTGGTTGTCAAGTATGAAATGTGTGTACATACGTGTAATTTCTCTATAAGGATCATGTACATCTGCTAGGGTTTTGCAGTATGAGCTGATGATTATGGTTTATTTTTTCAGTGATCTTTTTTGTTGTATGTCAATGATGTCTCTTTCAAGATAATATGTGTGTGACAGTTCTAGTTGAGTTGAGTGGTTTATGGAATGATATGTTGACTAAAGATGATGCTTCTATGTGATGATCTATATGTGGTTCAAAAATATGTGATGAGTTCAGTATGTGTTTCAGTAATTGTTTCAGTAGTGTAATGATTCATATTTAGGCTTCAGTCTTTTGAGATGTGTACATACTACTACTTAAGGGAAAGCGCATATATACACAAACATTCTTCATAACAGTAGTGTATATATTTTGACATGTTGTTGATCGGAGTTTGCAGTTGCAGCAACTCGTTTTAGTGACGGGTAATAGTGTATGGCTTGGTATATTGATAAATGGGCATGTATTGAAGATTCTTATCTATTATGGCTTAGTTTGATCTAGTTGCACTCGTTGCATTAGTTGATTGAAATTCAGTGACTAATTTAGTTAGTTATATAATTAAGTGAATTGATTCAACATTTGGTTATGTATGTGATGGTTTCAGAGTGTGATTGAGTGAATGATTCAGTGGTACAAAGATGCAGATTTAATTTTCAATGTATTTAGATATGTACATAGGTATTCTTGAGGGAAAGCACTTACATACACATGTATGACTCAAAATAGCAGTGTATACATAATAGCATATGATTGATCAATGTTTGCAGTGATAGGATATGGTTTCACTGATGAACAGTATGTGGTTTGGTATTCTGATGAATGGGTATACAATGATATAAGTTGGTTTGGTTGTTTGAGAATAAGTTAGTTCAATGATTGATTTGGTAATTCAGTTTCTTCAGTGATTAAGTGATTTGATACATTTTTTTTCTTTTAGAATTGTTATTTGGAATTAGGCTTAAATTATGGTAGTGGGTCCAATCTAAAAATTTTAGGAAAAGTGTCCTACATGTTTGATGTTTTGGTTCATGCAGATCTAGTATGAAATATTATGAAGCACAGTCCACAAAGGTGGCAAGGGTTGGATCCTTCAGTGGAGAAGTCGAAGCTTCCTTCCAGTGGTAGCTGGTAAATCTCATAAGGGGGTTGTAGATCCCTTTCAATGGGTGTTGGAAAATGTGATCAAGTGGTTGAAGCTCCCTTCTAGTGGGTGATGGAAAACAAGACAAGATGGTAGCCTTTCGCAGGTGGGTCATGTGTGGTGGTATGAGTATGTGCCAATACACGATTCTAAGGTGTGTTCTTTATAATAAAAGATAAAGGCAGAGATGATAGCAGCAGTGGTTTTCTCCCACATTGAGTTTCCACCTAAAAATATTTGTGTTCATGTGTGTTGAAGTGTTTATTATGTGTGATGGTTTATTTTATTCTTAAAGCACATGGTTACTATTTAATTATTGAGTAAAGAAGTATTTATGCACTGGTTCAAGTTAAACATATGATGAATTAATTGAAAAGTTAGTTGACTGGATATACATTAGTTGTCTTCATCATAGTCGCGTACATATGCTGGTTAAATCCATTAAAGTCGTATACAGAAATATGAATAAGAAATTGAAAGTTTTAAGTGAGTTTTAAAATAATGTTTCACCCCCCCCCAAAGTATTTTTCCCAGCAATTGGAATCAAAGCAGGTCACTTCAGTTGAAGCTTAACGGCTTGGAGTGGATCAAGAATGATGGGAAAGAAGAAGATAACTCAAATGAAGGAGTTGATGAGTCTCATAATTGGGTAGCTATATGGAACTTAATACACCTCCAAGCTTACTAAAATCAATTCTTCTCATAATTCCTTACATGTTTTAATTATATTTTACTCAATGAGATGAGTAAAAGTAAGATGTTATATGTAGTGGTCTAATGTGCATTGATTACAAGTTTTTGGGAGAAAATCATGGAAATTTTGGCTAATTAAGGTGAAAGAACATGAATGAGACAAGAAGGAGATATTATAGGAGATGTATCTTCCTCATTAAATCCTCACTCATTCGAATATCCCTCAATCAAATCACACTAGCTCGTAGTTGCAGGCAACTGAGTCATGAAGATCATTGGCAATCGAGCTAGTGATAGTTAAGAACTAGTTCATCTTGAGTTTGGGAGCCAATCCTCCCTAGATTTAAGGAAGTTGTTGGAGAGTTCAATTGTATAAACAAGGATGCTTACAACCTCACTAGGATTCAGATTTTTTTATGTAAGAGAACTAAGCATTTTTGAGTTGAAGGCTTGTGGCAAAACAATGTTATGTATTTTTTTGATATGATAATGAGAATGAGAATTTCCTTGATCTAACACTGAGTTGACACAGAGGGTTGAAGGTCCTGGGTTAGGGCACAACCCTAGCAGCAGAGGTTCCTCTTATTGTACTTGTATGCTTAAGTTATTTCATAGATTACTTATCAAAATGATTTTGGCATTGTTTCATTGCAAGTATTGTTGAATTTGATTAGTTTGCTTCCATTGGTGCATAGATTTAGCAGTAGCTTTAGAGAGATGAAGGAATACCAAAAAGGCTTATAGAAGGTGGATCTTGCCTCACTCCTCCCTTCAGGGACCATGGTTTGCGGAAAAATTCTTATTTAGCCCCAAAGAGACAGAATTATGATTTCTTATGGAATTTAGAGTTTTCTACTAATTAGGTGTTATAGACATATTTGGGCACTACAACTCCAAAAATATATGTCCATAAACCAAGGGCTTCTGAGTCACTAAAAGTTTTGTTTCATACCCTAAAGGAACAAGGTCAGCTAATTACATCATCTACTAGAAGTTCTCCACAGAAAACTGCTCAGAACTGGTCAAAACTAGACCATACAGACTGCTTAGTGCAAAGGGTGTGATGCATCTCACTTTCCACATGCAAAAAGTGCAATTCATACTGAAAATACCTTCTGTAGGGTGCGATGGGTGAGAGTAGACAAATGGAAGAGATAGTTTGCAAGGTGGATGATCATGGAATCTTCCAGAAACTTCTCCTATGACACTTTCCTCTCTGAATTTGCCCAGGGATATGTAAGAGATCATGAATCTCCAAGTGGAATCAAGAAATATCAGAGAGAGGACACTAATCAAAATCCCAGAAGATGACTCACCCCCCTGCAATCATCTATATATGGATCCCTCATCCCAGAGATCTAGAGGCTGGAATCTTGTATCTTGTAAGGAAGTGTTGTTGGTTTCTTGGTGGAACATCATAGTGTTGGGTGATCTAAACTTTTCATGAGGTGAAGAAGGCATTTCATGCTGGGTGGATGATGTTGGGTTAGATCAATGGGTTGTAATCCTCTCTTCTAATCTTTATATCAATAAAGCTATTCAAGTTTTCCTCCACATTCTTGTATGTCTGATAATATATGCATTTGCGTGTCAATATATATCTGGTCCTATATTGTTTATGATTGTAGATCTCTACACTTTGAAGGTATTATGCTTCTTTGAATTTACAGGTACTCTTTGAAGAAGAGTAATCAAGGAGGGAGTGGAAAAAATCCATCAGAGGGGAGAAGGAACAAGCAAGGAACCAAGCGAAAGATTGAGGTTGGTATTCTTTGCTCCTCTCCTATCTACTTCTCGTAAAGGAAAACACAAAAGTAACTTTAATCTATTTGTTTCTAAGATAGCTACCCGTCTTAGTGGGACTAGCAGCTCTGCATAGACACTAGATTTCCTGATAACAAAATGGCAACTCCACTGGGGAGTGAATATCTTGTTTGCTTTATAAACGACAGACGGAGCCTGAAGTCAAGCCAGCTAGCCTTCGAACTGCATTTGCTATGCAAGTGCAAAGTAGATCAATGCTGCTTCAATCTATCTCTAGGTTTTGTTTATAAACTAAACAATTGATTTGCAAACATCCTAATTTCCCTGATGGTGGCTCAAGTAGCCTCATTAGATTAGCCCCTGTGATTTGCATCTACTGACTATCATTAGCTCGGCTTAAATCCCTGAACTAAGCTGCAAACTGTGACCAAGAACCAAGTTGAAGTCTCGTCCCTGGACCATTGCACCTTCTCCTCTTGGGAATCTAGATGCATCACACCTCCCGTGTGCAATATGTGGGATGTATCGCTCTTTCCCTGTGTTACAGGTGTGAAGATCAGATAAGACTTCTTCTACATCCAAATTTTGGTTTTTTGTTCACTCTCTTCAGCTTTATTCAGGATTTGTACTATCTGTGATCAGTATACCACTGTGGAAACTCCCTTCATTTGCATGATTCAGCCTCCATTGTACAAAGAACTAATAAATATTTTTATGTATTGTTCGCTATTTACAGTCCTCCTTTACAAAGAAGTAGCGTAATAAAACTGTCTCCTTTTGATTTGGAAGTGTTGCAAGTGTTGTTTTCAGTCAAAGAAAAGAATCCTATTGTTCTTGATGGTTGATTACACTGTTACTCTTGTATTTGATTTAATATTTTTTCAAGCGTCGAAAGCAGTTTTTAATTCAAAATCGCAAAGTGTCGTCATTATCTTCCTTTTGTCTTTTGAAGAGAAAATCATTAGTATTGTCACTTGAAACAATTCAGATTTGTACTTAGCATTCTTTTTGTCATTCACACATTAAGAAAGTTAAAACAAATACATGCATGTGCATTTGAATTTAGACTACTTGTTGATTTTGATTTTGGACAGTGCATCTAGTGTGTGCTCTTTGCTCTATGTTGAAATAATATCACTTCTCTTTCTTTATTAGCTAGGATTTTCATTGCAAAAAGAAGATTGAACGATTGTTTATCATCTTAGATTGCATTTTAGGAATTGTATATCTACAGCATGCGGTGAACCTGAAAGGAAAACTTCTTAAGAAAGATCATCTGTAAAATAAATTCAATGAACATAAAAATGCTTTGGAACCTAATGCACAACATTTAGAAGTCTAGGCTAGAGAAGTATTCCGACGTATTTAAGCTTGGTAACTATCACTTTCATCGTAGGTTGGGTGATTCCTCCTCTTTGAGATGACAAGTGCCAATACGGACTTGTGCTCCCACATACCATCGAGTATATATTGGGATACCACAATAGGCTATATCCTTTATCCTTAGGAAGCCGTGTCTGCCACCCTATCGATCCCAATGCACTAAACACAGCATTCGAGAAGATTGACTGCCGTACCGTAAAAAGAATTCTACAGTTTTGCGATTGGTTTGGTAATCCCTCTGTCTAGATTTCCAGAGTAGTCCCTTTCATTCCTTTTCAGACTCCTTAAAGGAAAAGGTCCATCTGAGCACTTGTCACTTTAAGCTCATTAAAAATTGAAGGCAACTAGAGTCATCTTTAGATTTTTCTCGACTCTTAAAAATTGAAAAAGCAAGTTGTGTCAAAGCATCTAAAATTCATTAAATTTCGAATCACTTTTTCCCCTTTATTTTGAGTTGATCAAGTAATCCACAATCGTGGAAGAAAGTCAATCGAAACCCCGTCATTCGTGGAGATTAATGAGTCAACCATCTTTGACTCTGGAAATGAAACTATTTCAAACAAAGCAAACTCATTTAACCAGATCAAAGTCCCTTGGTTTGCTTGGAGCTTGTGTTCCAACATCCTCAGGGACTCTGGTTACTCCAACTGTTTCTGGTACCCTTGCCTTTACAAAAGAAGTTCCGCGGCCACAAGAGGACATTAGAACTGATCCTAGTGCAATGGGAAACACTTCTATTCCTGAACCGGCTCTGTCTACAGCTGATTCGGAAGGTGTTACCCCTCCAACAACTGTCGCTGCAGAATCTATATCTTCTTCAGCACCAGAAATATTTTACGGACCTGACGGTCTCCCTCTCTGTTATCTAGTAATAGTGTCCACTCAGATACTGCTATTCCCACTAAGATGGGAGGCTATCTTAGAAACAAACAATCAAAGTCTACTTTTGTTTCCTTTTATGAAAATAGATGAGAGGAGAACCAAGAAGACCAACCTGAGTCTTGCGTTTGATTTCCTCTCCTTCTTGATAGAGCTTCGCCACTTCTTCTTTGTCTTCCCAGCTTCAAAGAACCTATGGAATCACAACAACATACTACTATGCAAGAAACAAGGATCTAAATTCATAAATAATATTGGATCAGATGTGTATTAACCATATACATGCATATATAACACAAGAATATGGAAGGAAACAAGAATAGCTTTATTCAGATGAAAAGTAGCAAGAGGATTACAACCATGTGCTTTGACCCAATATCATCCTCCAGCTAAGAAGCCCTTCTTCACCTCAAGCAAAGATTAGATCACCCAACAGTATGAATGTACACGAGAAAACCAACAACACTTCTCTATAAGATACAAAATTCTAGCCTCTGGATCTCTGTGATGAGGGATCCATATATAGATGATTACAGAGAGGTGAGTCACTTTCTGGGATCTTGATTTGTGTCCTCTCTCTGATAGTTCCTTCTTCCACTTGGGGAATGATGATCTCTTACTCATCCCTAGTCGAAAATAGAGAGGCAAGTGTTAGAGGCGAAGCTTCTGGAAGATTCCATGATCTTCCACGTCGCATTTTTGTCCCTGCCATTTGTCCATTCCCGATCATTGCACCCTACAGAGGAGAAAATCAATATGCATCGTACCTTGTACACTGGGAAGGTGATATGCATCGCACCCTCTGCATTGAGCTTTCAATATGGTCCAGTTTTGACCATTTATGAGCAGTTTTCAGTGGAGAACGTCTGGGAGATGATGTAATCAGTTGACTTGTCCATTAGGCAGTGAAGCAACACTTTTAGGGACTTAGGGCCCTCAGTTTTATGGACATTTATGATTGGGTTTAAGTGCCCAAAAATGTCTATAAAAAGTTGCCCCCTAAAGCATGAGGTCGTTAATCTTTCCTGATGTCCGAGTGAAATGCTTTACTATGAGGATCTGAAGTTTTCCGGAGCTGGGAGGTGACCTGTAATAAGATACAATACAATAATTATTTTTGACAAAACATTTTTTCATGATCTTAGCTGGGCGGCAATCCCAGCTCAACTTTATAAATTCATTTTCATGTACATAGGACAAACAACCGTCTGTGTGACAGACTGATGATATGGACACATCATCCTTTGATTTGGATGATCATCTGTTCGGCAATGATGTACACTTGATGTCTTTATATTCCTGAATATATCACATCCTGGATGGATGAAACTAGATCCGGGGTCTTCAAAACTCGGTCAATCTTCACTCGGAGTACAAGTCGATCCATGTGAAAATTGTTCTAGAGTCGAACATGGAAAGACATCACCTGATTACCAACCAATGATGTAAGCTGTTAACAGGCGCGAGAGGAATCACCGATAATGACAATGGCCCTCAAGGTACTACAGTACAATTCACGTGGTGTGAAAAAGGACTTGGTGTCGAACACCATGCAAAATCTCTCAGTCGAAGGCCATTGATGTAAACCTTTCGCCGAAAGTGAGAAACTTGCCATTGAGGCATGCAAGCTTCAAATTACTAAAAGGGTTGTTTCTAAGTCAACTTATTGGATAATGAGCTAATGTCGACAAGAAGTGACCCATCGCATGTTGGCATTATGGCACAGTTTTGGAGCTATGGAACGAGTGTTGTCCTTGATGGCAACTCTCTTTGGTAACATATCTCAGTTCAGGCACTCAGAAAGTAGAAAAAGACATATACGCAGGTTCATCTAGACGAAGTCGCGTATACACGTGGGTTATACATTACAAAAGTGTGTATATGTTGGGCATCATTCTTTTAGTCCTTGGCAGTTAGATCTTGGAACTTAAACCTTTGTTTTGGACCATGGCGTCTCGTCAGATGTGTTGATCCCTAGTTTTGGGTTCATGGTATTGGAATGTTATGGTTTTGGACCATGGTATTGGGGAAGGCTTAAGGCTATAAAAGAGGAAGGAGATCTTGTGACAAATCACCAATCAGAATTATAATTGAAGATCTCATAAAGTGCTAGAGCTGGTATATTGGGTGGTGATGCAGATCTGGATCTGAAGGAAGGAGCAACCTTAGTGCAAAAGGAAGGATAAGTTCTATTCATGGGTCATAATCTTTAAGCTACAATGATAGTATCTTTGTATGATTTTGATCTGCTAGATGTGACGCTTGCTTGATCTATCTGGTAATCTGGGTTAATTAATGATTGAATAGTTGAAAGAGTGAATTATCCTTTTTAAGATCTGTACGCAGGTTCAGTAAGGCAAAGACGCGTATACACGCAATTTTAGTGAAGTAAAGGAGCGTATACGCAGGTTGTTTCATAGCAGATGCGTATGCACGCTAGTTTCAGGCTTTTGAAATAGCGTATATAATCTAAGTTGTGATCTAGCTACTTCTGACTATTGATGCTGTGTTCTAGGTTCTTCTTTCTGGTGTATGGTTTCTGCTACTGTGTTTTGGGTACAGCTATAAGGAGAATATCTACTTGATTCAGATCTAATTTCTGAAAAGGAGATTGGTTGATTCTTGATGATTGTTTGATGTTCATGGATCCAGTCTGAAAATTGATGAAACGTGGTCCCTGGAAAAAGAGAAGTCGAGCCTTCTGTAGGTTCCAACACCTACTATAGATATATCTGCTAGTGCAAGAGCAAAGGGGTTCGTAGCTCCCTTCCAGGAAACCTAGGAAAAACGACTTAGAGTTGTACCTCTCTGCAGGTTGCAAAGCTTGCATACTGGTAAAAAGACTGCACCAGTATATTGTAAAAGAAGTTTCTAATTGAAAAGAAGATAGAGACGAATTGCAGCAGGTGGTTTTCACCCACATTGGGTTTCCACCTTATATCTTGTGTTCTTGTGTGTGACTGTTTCTCTGCTCTGTTTTACTATCTCTGGTTACTGTCATTTGATTATGAATCACAGATTAACAATCATCATCAGAAAATATTAAGTAAAGTAAAATCTGACTTTGTATATGCGGGTTTCCTTCTGCATAATAGCGTATATACGCAGGTTAATTAAACAGAAGTAGCGTATATCAGTTGTTTTGAAAAAGGAATAATTACCTTGATAATACTGATTCACCCCCCCTCTCAGTATTATTTCCAACAATTGGTATCAGAGCAAGTCCTTCTGAAGAAGCTTGATCTCTTGAAGGAAGATCTTTCATCATGAGCAACTACGAGAGGGAAGCATCAATCGGGCCACCAGTTTTTGATGGGACAAACTTCGTATATTGGAAGGTAAGAGTTACTGTCTATCTTCAATCTCTAGGTACTGAAGTATGGGATATCATAGATACAGGGTATACTTTTCCAGTGTCAACTCCCACAGATCTAGCTGAAAAGAAGAAATATGAAACGAATGCAAAGGCGGTCAATACACTATTGGGATGGCTATCACAATCTGAATTTGTCAAAGTCATGCAGTATAAATCAGCTAAGAAAATATGGGACAAGATTGTTCTGAGCTATGAGGGAGATGAACAGGTAAAAAGGGAAAAACTCCAAACTTTCAGAATTCAGTATGAAAATCTCAGAATGTATAATGATGAAAGTGTGGCTAACTATTTTCTTTGTGTAGATGAGATTGTAAATTGTATGAAAAATTTGGGTGAAGAAGTAAAGGAGGCTGTTGTAGTTGAAAAAGTTCTAAGATCTTTGTCCCCTAGTTTTGAATCTAAAGTTTCTGCTATAGAAGAAAAAGAAAAGCTTCAAAACCTTAAAATGTCACAGTTGCATGGAATTCTAACTGCTTATGAAATGAGGAAAGGTGGGCCATCAGACAGGAGAGAAGCTGCCCTCAAGGCTTCTGGCAAAGGAAACTACTATGTGTCTGAACACATATCAGAAGAAGAAGAAGAATGAAATTTTGTCAAAAATCTTCAACGAGGCACTGGACGTTTCTGAGGTAAGTTACCATTCAAATGCTTTTCTTGTGGAAGAGTAGGTCACTATAATGCCAAATGTCCTCACAAAGATAAGATTGGCAAGGGGAAGGAACCTATTAGATGGAACAAGAAACAGAATGCAAATAAGAAAAGCTACTACACTCATGAAGATAGTGATGGACTATCAAATAGCGATGAAGATGAACGAGGTAACCACTATAAGCTTTTAATGGAATTTGAATATGATGATTACATGGATGCTATAGATGTGGATGGTTTTTATGATGAAATTACTAGACTCAAAAGATTTTTAGATGAAAGTAATGTGATCATTGACTCTCTACAATCTCAACTTGATGAGAAAGAAAAATATCTTGAGAAGTTAGAATGTGAAATTGTTGGCCTTAGAAAAGAAATTGAGAAAAAAAAGGCTCTTAATCTTAAATTTGTTAAAGGATCTGAAACCCTGGATGAGATTATCAGTGTGCAACGTTCCCCTCTAATCAAGACAGGTCTGGGGTATAATGGAGAAGCATCTCAAG
>APFE031329877.1:0-12669 GCA_000404065.3 Pinus taeda
TGGTTAAAACCCTCAGAGAGGGAAACAGTCCATGGCCTGCGCCAACGTGGCTACTACAGGCAATTTATTAATAAAAGAATGAAAATTTACATAAGCTTCTCTCATGCATGATGAACCTACAAATGACCCTCCATGCGCTTTAAATAGAATTCATGAACCAATCGGGTGTCAAGCCATGGATCAAGTGTCGGTAATACCGAGGAGAGAATGAACCGTCGGATCACTACATATCGTGACCATCGGATTGTAAGTTACAAAATGTACAACGATAAAGAAACACACTTTACCTAACTCTATACCTAACTATATACTAGACCAAGTTGAACTTAACTATTTCCTAGGTGTCGGAATATCCTAACAAGAATAGCATGGGAAATGAAGTTGAAAGCAGGGTTGTTACTAAGTTTCATTCAGATTTGAAGCTCATTAAAGAATCGATTCAGAAACCAATAAGAAAAATTGAAGTGAGTCAAACTCATGAATATAAAGCACAAGAAGCAAAGCAAAGAAGACAAATTGAATATGTAATGTTTTGGCAGTAGTTCATGGTTGAACAAATATTTGAAGAGGAAGGTGTAGAAGACAAGATCCAATTGTTTTTCAGAACAAGTTCAAAACAAGTCAAAGAAATATTGCAGCAGCAACAAGTGAATAAAGCCAATAGCAAGAAAGTTCAATAGAGAATGAAGCAATTTCGAGGATATAGAATTTATAAGCAGAGAAAAAGAAAATACGAAATTGTAAAATCCTTGAGTCATTGTAAACGTAGCTAAGACATAGACCAGCAGGGATGTTTGTTTCATAGTTAAGTCATGTTGAGTCATGCGGTCGTAATTAAGGGGGAGTGCTAGAAATAGTAATTACTCTTACATGCGGAGTTGGCTAAACATAGAGAGTTAGTGAACTGAGTGATTGAGTGATTGGGTATTTGAGTGTTATCAAGTTAAGTGATAGATGTGTGGTTTCATGTGGATGCATGTCAAGGTGAATATCTAGTTAGAAAAGGATAAATACCCTTCACCGGGTTCATTGTAAGCATCATGTTTTGTGTGATCGGATTCTAATATTCGTCTTTTCAATGAACTAGTTCAATATATGAAGGTTTGATGTATCATAAATCATTTTTTCATTTTTTAAACTCCAGCTTATTAAGTTTATTTTAGATTTAGGTCACAAAGAAGCTTCCATAAGCAATGGTCCATATCTAGCTTACCGAGGGATAAGGATAAGCCACAAGATTCACACTTGTCAACCAAAAAATTAAGAACAATACAAATTGAAAACCTTTTATAAGAGAGATTTTATTAGATTTTTTATTACATAAAATATAAAACTAAAAGCATATATATATATATATATATATATATATATATATATATATATATATATATATATATATATATATATATATATATATATATATATATATAATATATATATATAATATATATATATATATATATATAATATATATATAAGTTTCACTAATAATTATTATTAGCACAATCACATTAAAAATATTAATGTGGTTGACATAGCCGACCAAACACAGGCGGGAGTGCATAAAATTCAAACCAACCTCCGGAGGAGAGAGAAATTTCAGAGGGGCCCAGGAACCTTGATTAGTCTTTTCAGTGCCTAAAACATTCAACCTCTCATACTTCTGACCCCCGAACACAACCCCACCCCACATAAAAATTCAAACCCAAATTATACTCATGTTTGAGCTGAGGAACGACAACCTCAAAACTTGAAAACTTGAAAATAAAACTCTAAAAAGTGATAGGTCAAGACACACTGAGTTGTGGAGGAGTAGAGACCTTCAATGGTGACTTAACGCCTTGGGTATCCCTTTCTGAGACAAGGATGCTAATATCCCCAACCACCAAACCCATAGGCACATATGGGGATGACACCAAGAATCCAAAGGGGGAGTGCCAGATTGAAAACTAGAAGGTCTGAAGGAATGCACAACTGATGGGGAGTGGGTGATAGAGGAAAATTAACACATCAAACATAACACAGAGGACATGTAGAAAATTTGTGAGGCCTTGTCCGGTTCTCGCCATATGCTAAAATTGATAATTTCAGGGTTGCCTCACATCTTGAACAAAGAAAAAAATAATAGGATGCCAACAATTTGCTGACACACCGCTGACTATGACTAGAGATGACATGAATTGTAGGAGAGTGTGGGTCAAAAGGACCTAAGAAATGGGAGAAAAACATTGCAAGAGATCCAAACGAAAAAATATTCAAATAATATAGACCCGACCCACCTGAAGACAGGAAAATAAGATGACCCACACTACCACAAAACCCCATCCAAGAGACGACAAATCCTTACAGACTACATGATTTCCAACAACCTAATAATATTAATACATAACAATGTGACCTTTGAAATTAGAACTATAAACTCAAAATGGGAACTCTAGCAAAAAAACCCCAAAAAAACATGAAAAACAATAATAAAAAAAAAGTGTGTATTCTGAATGATATTTTAATTTTTTTTAGGGTTAATTTTCAACATATTTAGAAAATGGCAGTAAAACCATTTTTTTTGTGCAAAATAAATGAAAAAACACACTAATGTTTTTGGTAGAATAACATTTTGTTTCCAAAGTATAATTTGAACAATTTTTAGTAATGATGATAATGATAAAATAATGGGATCCAAAACACATTAAAATTCAATCAATTTTCATCCATTTCGTTAAACATATAATAACATGACACTAAAGATCGCTAAAATTCTAATTGTTTTCAACCATGACATTAAAAAAAAAAAATAGAAAATTTTCAACCATAGAATTAAAAAAACTCTAAATTTTCAACACATTTAAACCATGCCATTATGAACAAATTACATGACTAAATTAATCAAAATACCAATACTTGTAGATTGAATGAAACATAAATTATATCTCTAATTTATTGTTTCATTGTGGATATTCTAAAAAATAAAATTTATCATAATTAAAATATATAATCCAACAAACATAAAAATAACTCATAACTTCTTTTAACATCACTTGGAAATCAAAATTTTCATTTCAAGATATGACTTCAAACATCAGTTATATAAATTGTCTTAGACAATTATTCAAAATCACTCATATCTTCTTGCACATCATCAGAATTTACATCTTCAGATGAATGACTGGATGCAAATGAAGATGTTTCATATTCTTCTCTTTAATCAACTAGTGCCCCATCTAAGTCCACATGTATGACCACCATTTCAGATTTCAAAATTCTTCTAGATCTCTGACTAGGTTCAACAAACTCTCATCTCAACATTGTTTCTTCTGGTAACAACCTATTCAAAATCTCTATCGTCCTAAAGTGAAGAGTTCCTCTCTTTGTTAAATTGAATTCATAAACAAGTATGTCAACATCCTCTAATTTTAAGATGTTTGTGCGGCGACAATTTATATTTGTACCATTTCGTTTTCTCTTTCCACCAATTTTTTTATCAACTATCATCTCTGGCTTGTACACACCATTGAATGGATGTGTATTTGTGGCATACCAATGTACTTCAACACCTTCAACATCTTCATTTTCTGTAATGACTTTTATAACATTAGCAGCCCGTAATGGATAGCCATTTGCATCTCCATCTGCTGGCACTATGATCATGCAACCCTCCTTAACATCATGTAATGAAGCCCTATAAAGGTCTTCCATTGCTTCACATTGTGCACGAGACCTTCTGGAACCAATATACATTTCTCTTTCATTTACATGTGAATAATTAATAATACCTTGAGATTTTTGTTGTTCAAAATTTTTTCTTTCCTCATGTTCATTTAACACATTTTGTGGCCAAATAAATGTAGTTTTTAAAGGTATATTTTCATTTGTTGTTCTTGAAATGATATCACTTTGATTATTGAAAAAAGACTCCCACCAAACTGAATCAACAATATCAAAGTACTCATATGTATATCTAAAACATTTTTTAATTTCTTCGAGACAATCAAAATAATTTATATCTCTCTTCTACCTACGTGCATTATGAACTTCAACAACTAATTATAATAACAATATATTTGATGCAACTATTTGATGATCTGGAATGAACTTCAAAATTTCCAAACCTGATGATGATGCCCATTCTGCAGTAGTTGAATACTTCTTTCCCCATATTAGTGTTTTCCCATCAATATTTTTGATACGAAATTGATGCTGGAAGCTAATGTCATTAAGTTGTTCAATGCATTTATCCTCACCATGCGATCCCAGAATAAACCTTCGTGTGTCAACACTTTCTTCCAACACATGAAAAATAGGCTTTGGAATGTATGCTTTCTTAATACATTCAATTAATGATGGGAAGCTCCCAACATCCTTCCTCCTCAATGTGACTAAAAAATGACTGAACATCAGATCAATATGGTCATAAGTGTTCCCAACAAGAAAAAAACCAACCTTTACCTTGTGAAAAATTCTCAATTCAACAAGCATGTTTAGATATCCAAAAACAATCTGATTTTTGTTTTCACAAGTGATGTCCATTTGTAGATACAAAACTTCAGAAATATTACCAGACCAATTAGAAAGCACATCATGAATTATGGTTATTGTCAGATTTGCATCATTATGAATATTTAGAGTTGTGAAGTATACCCTTGGCTACATATTCCCTTTGAAGGCCATACAACCGTCCAAGTGAAACTGAATAAAATTTTCCTCCTGTAAATTTTAGGGTGTACTATCAAAACCAAATATCTATTTGGATTATCATAACACTTTTTTCAATGCTTGTACAACTTTTTTCTTTCACTTGTTTGATGTTCACAATGTTCTTGAAGCATTTTGACAATGAAATCTACACAATATAAAATAAAGTCATTAATAAACACGTTTTCATAGTTGATATCAAAATTCTAAGAAAATCTGGTCAATATAAAGGCCAAGAAAGCTTAGAGTCCACTTGGAAAAATGGGTGTAAATGCAAATATGGATATGATTCAAAGAAATTTCCTTTTGATCTTTTGAATACAAAAAGTTATCCTAATTGGAGCAAAGAAAACCAAGATGTTTCTCCAATGATTAATCTAAATTTCAAATCAAAGGATGAGGTTCTTATGATTATTCAAAAATTGAGTGCATCGGCTTTGACACAGAAATTCCAATGCAAAAAACATGTCTCCTAACAAGAATTGGCCTTAAGAATCACATGGGGTTTACAAGAGATGTCAAAATGTGGTGAGATAGATTAAAACATGATGATAAAATTGGTATAATGGAGTCTGATAGGCCTATAGAAGAACTATCTAAAGCCTTATCCAAATATTGTTATGGCTTGACTCCTCCACCAATAGATCATTTTGCTAAGCTATATATGTCTCAACGACTATGCAACACAAAAAGGCTTCCAAAATATTATTGCATAATGCAAAATATTTTGTATCACACCCTTGATCCAGACCATGTTGCATATCTAAGACACTATCTTACATATATACCTGGAAGGATCCCAATTCGTGTTCATGAATATCTTGATTTAAATAAACTACATATTGAAATATTTGATTAGCGAGTCTCCATCATATTATCCTACAATCCCTCCAAAAATCCCATTTACCTGGAAAATTCAGAAAAATGTTAAGAAGCAACTAGGGTTTAATACAAAAATTTGTGACATATATGCAAAGATGTACCATTTTGACTGCAAAAAGAAACAAAAGAAGAATATATTCCAATGTAACCAACATTGTTCATGCCAGACTCCAAAATACTATAAAAAATCCCGCAGATTATAGAAGCAAGGAGGACATAAACAATCTACTAGGCCAAAAGCCTTATTTAAACGAAGGAAGGTTCCTTCAAAGAATTATGTAAGTTACATATGTAAAAAGAAGGGTCATTAAAACCACCTACAGGAAACATACATATTTTTTCATTGACTAACCAAGTGGTTCTAAACTATTCCAAAAACTTTTTATGTTCATTGAATTCTTCAAACCTTTCAACTGCCTTTTTTTACAGATTCATCATCTTGACATGTGTACGTGATTTCTCCTAAAGCACAAAAAATGTGGATTTGGATTTACCCTTCTAGGATTTTATTTCCAACATTCTTCAACCATGCACAACAAACATGCCACACACATAATAATATTATACAATTGATTGACGACCTAGAATAACTTAATTTTTAGAGAGAATATACATTAATAATATTTTGTATGTCTCTTTTAAAAATAAAAAGAAATCACCTTAATGCTTCAATCTCAGCAGTAGCATCATCTGTGATGAAGGCTTGAACATAGAAATATGTGTCGATTTGGGGTAGCATCAGATGTGTTCTAG
The DNA here is from genome assembly GCA_000404065.3 of Pinus taeda. Classification (NCBI taxonomy): domain Eukaryota; kingdom Viridiplantae; phylum Streptophyta; class Pinopsida; order Pinales; family Pinaceae; genus Pinus; species Pinus taeda. The sequence goes on from APFE031329877.1 coordinate 6,325, forward strand.
CCATGAAAATTGGTGGAGAGGCTAAAGCACATGAGATCTCCAAGACCCGGAAATGGTTTGGGGAAATTACACCTGGTTAGAGAGATATTAAAATAATTAATATTTTTAATGGGGTTCCTAATTCTAAACTTAGGAAAATTAAAATATTAATGGGTATTAATATAAAACTAGGTGAGAATGTTCTAAATGACATGGATCAAGCCAAATCCAATATTATCTGCTGATTAGGGACTTAATATAGTCGTTGAAGACTCAATAGGAAAACTATAAGCGAAGGCTTGAGGGTCAATTGAGACAGACCAAGATTGATCAGTCAGTTCGATTTTTTAGAGCAGTGCTTGCTAAGAAAATTCAAACAAGTGATCTGAGTGGCAGTGAGGGGTAGTGAGTGCATAGCAGAGAGGGAGAGATAGTGCCAAAGGGCTAGTGCAGTGATTGCGTAGAGGCTAGCATGGCCAACGTGGGTGACGCAAAAGGCCAAAGAGCCAGCGCAAAGAAGCAGAGGTCTAACATAGGATTTTCATAGCTACGCAGAGGACAAGAGGGATGACATAGAGCCTCAGAGAAGCGTTGGAAGGATTTTCGTGTAGCAAACTTGCTAAATATCTTCTTCCGAAGAAAGGTATTACGGCCATATAGATATCTTTGTTGAGTGAGCTAGTTTGGAACCCTGGTTGTACTCAAGAAAGATGCTTAATAATAAAAACCTTAGAACTACTACACCGGTTTTCCCAAGTTGGGTTTTTTGCGGGGATGATTTTCCAAAAATAATGATGTCCCTCATGTGTTTATTTGTTATTTTAGTTCATGATATGTAGATGAGTTAAGACTGCATTTGTGTTTATTTTCAGTATTTAAATGGTTAAATAACGTGTTAAAGGAATAAACAAGTGGGTGAAATAAACCACATAATGCAGGAAGAATTTCTAATGGGTTAGACTTAGAAATTTCAACATGGTATTAGAGGGTTGCAGATCACAGGAGAACTGAAGGCACCAGCTAAAATCAGAAAATTTGTAGTAGAAACAATTATCCTGAGAGACAGAGTTGTTCCTAAGCAGAAGGTAACAGAGAAGGAGTGACACAGAGGGTCTTCGACATCATCTCGAGCAAGAGATAGGGCCAACGCAGAGGCAGAAGAGGCTCACAAAGAGCCATGTCATCCTACTCAGCTAGGTAATCTTGACGTAGTTGTCTAGAAGAGCTATTCAGCCTTGTCAAGATTGCGTAGAGATGAGGGGCTCCATTTCTTCAGTTGTTGGGGCCTAGGGAGTTGTGGGAAGATTATGGATTGGGAAGATGGTGGGGTGTTGTTGCTGTCAAAGCAGAATAGTACCTAATGGGACAAAACCAAGGTAGAGGAAGTCACTACTGTAGCAGATTTCTAGCCAAGAATCCATATTCGAGTTGAAATTGCAAAGAGGACCAGAGAGGTGCGGATCGACAGTTGGCGCGAAGATTTCTAGCAGGGAAATCAAGACTCAAAAGGAGTCTAGGAGAGAACTTCCAAGAGGGAAGTCGAGACTCAGAGGGAGATTAGAAGAGCAGTGGATATGTAAATGAACAGACTGAGGGATTAAGACAGGTTGGACGGGGCCTCCAACTTTGTCATCTGAAAGGTCGAGATCCTGTATGTTCTGGATAGACATCACATCAATAGGCTTCTGACTCCAAGGCAACTCTGGCTAAGGTGGAGAAAGAAGTCGAGACAGATGATGATTGTGCCATGAGTGCTCATGCACCTCTAGAGAAGAGGTGGGGTGACATTAAGTTGTAGTCAGGAGGACTACAGAAGATGAGGGTAGGATCCTTGAGGTACCCAAACTCTTGGATCATATCCAGTTACGGGAACCTCGAGAAATAGTAACAGGATGATGGATGTCAGTATAAGCAAGATGCAGATGGAGCGACAAGGTAGTGCTAGAGTGCAGTGGTCTCTAGCAACACAGTGAAGGTTGCAGCAGTGCGAGAGGCACAAAGGCGGTTGCAACAGTGTAGAAAGACCCAAGGATGGTTGCAGTAGTACGAGAGGGACATAGGTGTTACAGCAGCGTAGAGGTAGCAAAGGGAGCATAGGATAGCAATAGATGTAGCTTCAACATCATGGGGGTTCTAGCTTGACAAGGATGTCAATAATTGGGTAGATCAATTACTTACTTATCAGTAATTGATTTGTAGTGCAGCAATTAGTAGTGGTAGTGTTATGGGTAGCACGATGAAACATGATGAGAGATAACTGTAGTGCAGATGCAGTGTTGGGAGGAAGGACCAACAACAACACGAATGTAGAGGGAGCTGCAACACAGATGTAGTAGTGGTAGTGGCAGAGCCATGGGTAGCAGTATAGTAGGCAATAGTGCAGAGGATATTGGTCAACATGCCAAGCATCATCACAGGTACCTATGCCAGATGATCAGGGTGATGTTCAGTGGTGTAGCATTACTAGAGCATATTCCTTACTAAGAGGGAGTGTTGCTTTGGGGTATCATTGGATGTGATCTAGCCATGAAAATTGGTGGAGAGCCTAAACCACATGAGATCTCCAAGACCCAGAAATGATTTGGCGAAATTCCACCCGGTTAGAGGGATATTAAAATAATTAATATTTTTAATGGGGTTCCTAAGTCTAAACTTAGGAAAATTAAAATATTAATGGATATTAATATAAAACTGGGTGAGAATGTTCTAAATTACATGGATCAAGCCAGATATAATCTTAGCCATTGATTAGTTACTTAATATTGGTCATTGAAGACTTAACAAGAAAATTATAAGAGGATGCTTGAGGGTCAGTTGGAGACACACCAAGATTGATCAGTTAGTTCGATTTTCTAGAGTGGGGTTTGCTGAGAAAATTCAAACAAGTGATCTGAGTTGTAGTGAGGGGCAGTGAGTGCATAGCAGAGAGGCAGAGATAGTGTCGTAGGGCCAATGCAATGATTGAGGAGGCTACACAGAGCTAGCACGAGCGATGCAGAGGGCCAGAGAGACTACGCATAAGCTAGGAGGGTTTGCATGGGTGACACAGAAGGCCAGAGAGCTAGTGAAAAGTAGCAGAGGGCTGACGCAGGGGGTTTCATAGCTATGTAGAGGCCAGGAGGTCTGATGTAGAGCCTCAGAGAAGTGTTGGAAGGATTTTCATGGAGCATACTTGTTGAATATCTATTTCCAAAGAGAGGTATTACTGTGAGATAAATATCTTGTTGGGTGAGCTAGTTTGGCACCCTATTTGTACTCAAGAAAGCTGATTAATAATAAAACCCTCAGAATTGTTGCACTTGTTTTCCCAAGTTGGGTTTTTCCGAGGACAATTGTCCAAAAATAATGAGGTCCCTTGTGTGTTTGTCTATTATTTTAGTTCATGATTTGTAGATGAGTTGAGACTGCATTTGTGTTTATTTTCAGTATTTACATGGTTAAATAAATTGTTAAAGGAATAAACAAGTAGGTGAAATAAACCAGATAATGCAGGAGGAATTAAAGAGAGGTATTACTGTGAGATGAATATCTTGTAGGGTGAGCCAGTTTGGCACCCTATTTGTACTCAAGAAAGCTGATTAATAATAAAACCCTCATAATTGTTGCACCTGTTTTCCCAGGTTGGGTTTTTCCAGGGACAATTGTCCAAAAATAACGATGTCCCTTGTGTGTTTGTCTATTATTTTAGTTCATGATCTATAGATGAGTTGAGACTGCATTTGTGTTTATTTTCAATATTTACATGGTTAAATAAATTGTTAAAGGAATAAACAACTAGGTGAAATAAACCAGATAATGCAGGAGGAATTTCTAACGGGTTAGACTTAGAAATTTCAACAATATGGTCACTATTTCTTTCCAATGGAAAATAAGGCTATCATCCATTTAAAAATATAAGTTATAGTATTTCCTGATGATATCACCCAAGCTATTGGAACCCCATTGTAATTTTCGTCAAAAACCATTAAGGTGTAAAGTTGATACTACATTACAAACAATGTGCATAATCATATTTATATAAGGTGCATGCATTAAAACGAGGTTGAATAAATTAATCTTATTTAAGATAAATATGTATTCACCCCATACTTATTTGTACCAAATGTTGAATCCATTGAGATAATATTATTGTGAGAGTATTTTAGCATCATTAAACACATCCACTTTGTTTGTATGCATATGATAAAATGGATGCTTTCAGCAAAATCTTGTTTTTGGTAGAAGAAAAAACTCTCAGGGTGTTCCTTATACCAACATTCTACACAGTTTGGATCAATTTTATCTTTAATACACTCTAGCCTTATGGTATCATGGTAAATGTTTAATATATCTTGCCTTTTCATGTATGTATCTAAAAATATCCTTGTGTATAACTCACCAGATCCAACCTTCACATTAGAGATGAACGTGTCCCTTATCATTGAAACATTAAAACCGATTTGAATGAAATGTTGGACACTAGATCGCATATCCCTTGTTAAATTTGGTCCATATCTGAATCTCACAGGCCTACCGATTGCATATTTTCCATGACAACAACATTGGATTTATCCGTATGCCTACATGTAGTGAATATTTTCACATCATCATTTGGTCTAAGTTGAAGTTGTCGCATAATGAAGTGACATTGGAAACTAACTTTAATACTTTCGTGTCGATTGTAGTTTCTCTTTTGATCTGAGGATGCACTCATAATTCTTTTTTTGTACCATAGACCATATGCACACTAATAACTATATGTAAAAGATTTACATCAAATTAGATATAACATTTATGCATATTGAAAAAATTATACATATATTATAAAAATATATACATAATCACATGGCGTGCTCCACATACATTGAAAGAGAGGTTTGTTTGATATCCTCTACCTTTTTAATTCGATGAGACTTAAGAAGAAATTGAGTGGGTGCACATTAATTCAATTCACTTCCACTCAAGTCGACAATATGGAATAAATGCAACTGGGTCCCCATCAACCTTTCTCCATGTTAAGTCTTTTGTTGAAAATAGTATCATATCCTCTGGGTCTTCAAATTCCAACTCGTTAATCCTCTCCTACTTAGTCATTCTTCAAATACCTATACAAATTGCATTGAAAATAGTTTTGTTTGAGTAAATATTATGGTCTTGATTAATGCATATCACTAAGCATGGAAGTCTCTTTTTTAGATAAGTATTTTATACTTTTTAGGTAAACCACTGTGGAGGTGGTGCCACCATATTGGTGTCAAGGGATGACTTGTAATGAGTCATTGAGGTGGAAGGGGTCGAAGAGAACTGCCTAACACTACCTAACACTGATGTATGAGATGGTGTGCTAATGGGGGCCCTTTGAACAGGGATGAAAGGGAGATACATAATACCTCTCCCGAAGGGGGGAAGTTTTGTAAGGTTTTGTGAGGGGAGACTTTGTGTATGTGTAGTTTTTATAAATGCACATAGATATGCAAGCACATATATAGAAGTTGATTTTTCTATATTCATTCTCATTTCTTTATATGTGTGACTTTTGTATACGTATGCTTTCATATCGAAGTGCATATAAAGACATTGCACATATATGGAAGATGACTTCCATATATGTGCAACTTCTATATATGTGCATAGATATAAAAGCTGGCATATATGGAAGTCTCAAATTTCCACTCTCCACAATTTAGAGTCTAAATTTTCATCTATATTATTCATCATTTTTAGTACTTGTTACTTAAAATAAATCATTTTTTTTAGCACATACTTAAAATAAATCACTATATATACTTATCTTCATATTATATGTAATTTCGTTGATTTCAACCTAATTTTTATAACCATTATAAAGATTTAATGAAATGTTATAGATATAAGTGATGCTTTACTTGCGAATATTATAATATCGTTCTCCTTTCAATTTTCCTTCATAATTATTAACTAACATTACCTAATTTTCATACTTATGTGTGTACAAAAAAATAAAAATTGGAACTAAAAGACATTAAGGATAAATTAAAGAAATAAATATATGAAATACAATGAAGGATATATGTATGAGAAGAAAAATATTTATTAAGAAATTGAGAGGAAGATAATTTCCTTGGAAGAGGAAATGAAAAAAAAAACATATAGGTAAAGAAGTGATAATTGGAGTTAAAGAGAAGGGGATATTATTTGGTAAGTGTTAGTTTGTTATGTGTGTGTGCTATATTTTATATAAAGTGTGTGCTTTATTGAAGACTCTTCTAATATTAAAATTTTCTCTTAAAATGTCGTAATTCAAGTCTAGATGGAGTAGAGTATACAGACCTTTCTAAAATTTGTTTTTTTAACCAAATTGTTATGTGGATGAAATCTCTTATTTCACACAGAACAATAGCTTTAAAA